>CANUEX010018668.1:0-57159 GCA_948099535.1 Jatropha multifida
TATTATTTATTTTAATTAAATGGTTTCGATTCAATTTGAACCGATTTGGTCTAACCCAACGATTTAACCTATTTTCATTTGATTTAAGAATTTTTCGACTGAGTTAGACTATTTAAATTCGGTTTTCGATTCGGTTCGCGGCATAAAATATTATTTTTCGCCAATTCTCATTGGTGAAAATTTACAATTAAATTTTAAATGCAAATTCTTTTAAAAATAAATTAATGGGTTATTTATATAGTATTATGATTTATTCATTTAAATTATTTAAATAAATAAATAGGCGCTTGAGCGCACGCGCAGACGCACATATATATAGTTATACATTATTTATTTAAAAGGTTTAAATAAATAATTATGATTTAATTTATGGCCTAGGATTTTGATATAAGATTTAAGAGAGTCTAAAAAATGTTGTTGCTCAAAACCACAAAGCTAAACATAGAGCGTAAGATAGCTAGTATCATCATACTCTTAAATCTCTCAGCTTTCTAAAATAGTTTTAGAATTTTTCGATTATCCATTTGTGTGGATACTATTAGAGACCAAACATTTAGACGGCTTTTGGTTTGTGACAACCTAGTTACATAGATCGAAATTTTGAAGAAGCTACAAAAGATGTATTCTTCTAAATAATTTTATTACTTTAATCGTTTAAACAGATCCTTATTGGAATAATTATTTTATCATAATTCTCTCTTTCTGCCGCATATTATTGATATTGAAATCCAACGCATTTGACATATTGAAAGTGTGTGTTTTTATTTGAAAAATGTTTACTGCAAAAATGCACTTAGAAACAAATCGACACAGCAACAGAGTTAAAAGCTCATTCAGTCAAAGAATTTGTTAAGCTAGAAAATTAAATAAATACATAATAATGATAAAAGAGAAAAAATAGAATTCAATTTACCTAAATACTTAAAAATGAATTGGTAAAATCAGCCTAATGTTGTTATAAATAGGACACATCATTTGGCAAAATTATTAAGGCAAAAGTTCATAGCTGAACCGTAGTTTTAGTTTTACGGGATTAAGACTAACAATGTTATGTTCATCATTGTAACAGAATCCATTCTCTTGAATATAACTTAAAACATTTTTCATCTTCTTATATAATAACTAAAACTGTTTTCAATTTTCTTCCGAACTAATTTTATTTTGAGAGTATATCATTATATTCTAGAACGACAAAAAGATTTCCAATTATCTTTTTTTTTTTCTTTTCAAAATATCTTTTACAGTTTTCCATGAAATTCTTGTCTATGTGCCATATGCATAACAAACACTTTTTGGAAAAACAACTCTAATAGCCTTCATCAAAGTCAATCTCCACCGGTCTGTAAATAATACCACTTGACGGAAATTTAATATTTTTCGGCCTGCAAAAATACGGTTTTATCTAATGTTTTTAATATATATTTTGGATCATGTATACATTATTATGATGGATAGAAAATAAGTTATGAATTTATTTAAAGAACTTAAGTAATTAGTGAATAGTGAAATATAATATTTTTATTAATTATAAAATTGGAGAATTAGTTTTACGGAGTAATTTTAATAATTATATGGAGATAAATAATTAAATGAGAGAAGTTTATTGAGGAATGTTCATGGTGCTTAGATCAAATTACTTTGACTCAATTCTAGCCCTTAATCAAAAACTTCCTAAGGAAGTTGTTGAAAAAGACTAAAATGTCCTTAACAACAATTTAAAGCCTTAACCCTCATTTGCTAACACACTCTTCTTCTCCCCTCTTCTCTACTTGGCCAAAGCAATCTCCTATCCTTCCTCTCTCTCTATTTTTCTTTGAATTTCTACTAAAGAATTACCTCAAATTAACTAACATCACTTAGAGATTATCACTCACCATAGAAGATTAATCTTTTGGTTGAAATTTTGAGTAGGGAATCCAAGAAGAGGGCTATAGTTCAAAGGAATAACAACCCTCCATTGTTGACAAGGGTAAAGCCTAAGTCTAGAAGTTGGATTTTAAGCTTACCAAAGCTTATTAAAGGTCAGTGATCATAAATTACTCATCTCCTTTTATTTTTGCTATTTTCATTTTCTAGATTTTATGTTAGCAATTGGAGATTTTATACTTAATGCTTGAAATTGTGTGAATTGTTGGGTTAAATATGCTCTTGGGTGGGATTAGGAGCTGTTTTTTAATTCTTTCTATCTTTCATCTGTATCCAACCCCTTTATGAAAGTTGTAGGTTTATGTCTTAATTTCCAACCCACCCTATCATGTCCAATTTAGATATTTATAGCTCAACTTATGATTTAAATACAAAAACTGATTCTATCATGGCATCCCACTTGTATATCTGAATTGCCCATTTTGGCCACTAGGATGGCTAGATTAGGTCTTGTGTCCTTCATAAAAGTTGTAGACCTACTTCTTAGATTTTCAACCCATCCTCTTGTGTCTAATTTAGATACTTGTAACTCAACTTGTAATTTAAATACCAAGTCTAGTTTTGTCATGCCAGTCCACTTGTATATCCGAATTGATTGTCCATTTTGGCCACCAAAAAAGCAAGATTATGTCTTGTATTCTACATGAAAGTTGTTGCGAGACATCTCAAGATTTTATTGGATTTAAATTTGTTTAATTTGAGTGCTTGAATTAGTAAAACTAAAATAAACATTGAATTTGGATGTGCTAAATCAGGTTTGAGCTATTGACATGTGTTCTTGGCCTTTTTTTACCATCTTATAGATTGAATTGGACTGTACTCCCTTCACACCATTTGTAGAATTTTATCTTAACTTTCTAATAAATTAAGTTACACTCAATTTGAAGAATTACAACTCAAGTCAAGCCTTAAAAAAGCAACAAAGGTCAAAGTTATTAAAATGCGAAAAATTTCTTGATTTGGAGCATTTATTTACAAAACTCTAAAATTCTTGTTTGCTTTGTAAACACACCTTAATCAAATGAATTACACATAGAATTACTAACAAAATAATGAATATAAAGGGAGTATATATATATATATATATCACATAGGCCGTGGAACTTACTGGTTTAGCATAATAGTATAATTATTTGTTTTTAAGAAAGGGTTATGATGGAATTCTTTTATAACATATATATATATATATATATATATATATATATATATATATATATATATATATATATATATATATTAAACACGAAAAATGAGCTTTATGATAAAAATTTTCTACGTTAAGTGATTATGCAAAAGGCACGAGTTTCATGATTTATATGAATTTCTAAATTAAAAATTTATGATGATTTTGAGCATATCAAAGTGATATTGGGACTTAAAGTATGATGCTAAGTTTAATTGAGTTTAAATTGCATGATGGGAATTCTATGAGAAATTTTCTATGTATGGCTATATGAAGGAATGTTATGTATTCTAAGTGTCTTCATGCTATTAATGAAGAAGAAATTTTAATTTTTTTTTTGTGATGTTCATATGTAGTATGAATGTTGTATGAATATCCTTATTATATCATGAGAGCTTATAAAACTGCTAGGACTTAAGTCATAGGTAGTTTTGGAAAATGCTAAGTAAATGCATGTTTTGAGTGTGTTTAAGTTTTTTGTTTTTGATAAATTATGTGTTTCAAAAGAATTTATGAAATAAAAGAAAAAGTATGATCCTAAAAATGGTTTCTATGACTTAAATATGCCTATGATTGGAAATGAGAGGAAACTTAGATTTATACCATGACTTTTACATGTTTTGACATATGAGTGTGCTTATATGTGTTTGAGAACTGCTTAAATTGAATTATTTTGTCATTATAGGCTTAATAAAAAAAAAAGATTTTTATAACATGAATTTCTTATGTTAAGTTTGCTATGCTAAAGTATGGATTTCATGGCTTATTTGAATTCTAAACTAAGCACCTTTGATGATTTCAAAGAATATTAAAAAAATAACAAGTTCTATGAGAAAACTAGGACTTAAAGAAAGAAAGATAATTTTTGGACTCTAATGTACTTGGTGTGAATTTGATATGTGAATTTGATTTATTCTGTTGTATGAGCATGCTTGACACATGATGCCATTCTCGTATTAGTTATGATCATACATTATGCACATGGGTGCCTTTTGTGTAAGCCGACACACTTTTTTTTGTTTCTGTTAGAATTTTCAAGCCCCTTTGATTTTGATGGCTCTATAGCCATTCTGATTCTAAAGTCTTATCTGCTTCATTTTCTCCTAAGTGAATGTGATCCCCAATAGTAAAACATTTAAAAGAATTTAACCTAATAATTGTCACGACATGTTTCATGGGTTGGAACAACACTAGGGCCCAAGTAGGCTTTAACCCCGCCGACTCATAGTTAGCCTGGAACATTGTTTATTAGTCGACAAACCAATAGATATATCCCAAGAAGACAAGCCCAATGAAAATATTCAACTAGACAGTTCAATATAGCAATAACAATCCAAACCGTTTCAAAAGCCCTAATTCAAATACAAATATCCATATATAACAAGTGACTTAATAATCTTATAACTGTGGAGTTCAAATGACATCTAGGATAGAATCGACTCTCATACAGCCACCAACATAATCAAAAGAATTATAAAAAAATAAAGATTACATTCCTTGCCCTATGGTGAAGGAAACAGAGCTTTGTAGGAGTGGGGAGAATCTACTTACTAGAAAGTTAAAAAAAAATGGATGAGTTTTTCAACTCAGTGAATAATAAATAGCACATGCCCCAAACATTAACATGAGATGAATCCTAAAGCAACTAAGTGAACACATGATCAGTTTCACATATGGCACCACAATAAGAACAATCAACAATATCATCTTCATATAATCAAACAAATGGAAATTGGTCTGTGGTGTCATCATAAACAGCTGACAAGTCGTCCTCTCACATAGGCTGCTCTCTCATAATGTGTGCACTAGGGAGCCAATTCCCCATACATAGTTGACCGATCTAATTCTCATTTGACCAGCCCTTTCATTTTTTTATACTCTCTTTTCTTTTCCATACCAATAGGAGGTCAGTCTGTGGCTTTCAATATAATCCATATCATCAAATGCACACAAGGATGTCGATCTCCTCATACATGGCCAATGGTATTGAAGACCGCCTTCATAGACCCATCATTCCAATTCCACACAAACAAGGCAAAACAATATCATCATACAAATAATCAAACAATTTGTTCAACACAATACATCAAATTACCAATTAATATGTAAACATAAAGATACAATTATGATATAAATATAATGATATAGTAATAATATTATAATAATATAAAAAAGATTACTGACCAAACTTTTATAAACTTCTTATATGATAAATAATGTATGCATGCTTATAATGGTATGCACTATTTTATTATTTCTCATAGTGATAGAGAAGAGAAGAACCGCTAGTTTGGATTTTCATCTTGAAGGAACAGTAGACAGACCTGGACAATCTAATGAATTTAAGAATGCAGAGGAAGAAACTAAATCAGACAAAGACCAATTTAAATCAAGAATTAAAAAATTAATCTAATAAACTTATCTATATGTCTGATGGCTATAACTAGACTGAATTCTATTGAAGTTTCGGTGGCACCTCCCCAAAATATAGGACTATCTAGCTATTAAATATCACATTATTATTATTATTATTATCATTATTATTATTATTATTATAAATGTATGTGTGTGTGTGTCAATCAATGCATACAGCCCATCCGATGGGCAATCAATTGAATCGAACACCATCCTCCTTTAATAGCAATATTACCATTCAACCATAATTTATAAATTAAAATAATTTTCAACTTGTCCCAAGCATAACCATTATCAATCATTCTTGCTTCACCTTAATATAATTAACTTCTTAGCCAATTAATGAATAAATAAAATCGTTTATACATATATCTATAAACAAATCTTATACCACTAAGTTGGTTAGCTTTCATAATAACTCTTATTCCAAAAATTTGAATTCATACCTACACATTAGTTACTTTAAGCTCAACACGTTATTCATATTTATATAAATATATCTCATAATTCATGCATAACCTTTATATATGCCCTTCCTTTTCCACATCAATACAAGAACCAAATCTATAGTCAAAACTCATAGCCTACTTGCTAACAATGTCGTCATTCCACCAAGAATTCACATGTGCATCAATTTTCATCCCATCATTTTCAAAGCTCAAGCCATAAAATAGTATGGATGCAAGTGTAACGGCGAAAATCCAAGTTTATTTTTACAACCCATACTTTACTCACTAAGGTCTCGTTTGGTTCAAATAGGTCTACTTTCCAGGAAGTACAATTCTAGGGAAGTAATTTTCCGGGAAGTGTAATGTGATTATATTTGGTTGATTCTTTGAATACTTGGGAAGTAAGAATGTATTAATAAAATTTGACATAGAAAATGACATAAATGCCCCTATAATATATAAACAAAATAATTTAACTATTTTATTAAACAAAATAATTAAAATTAAATTATATCATGCTCGTTATGAAATTAATCACACTAACTTAACCAAAAAAAAAAGAATAAACAATAGTTTCAAAATTTTGGGCTTTCCATCTATCAATTCACATAAACTAAATAAAAAAAATGAATTCGGTGTTAAAAATTAAAGGCAAAATTTTAACTTTAAATTAATCACTCAAGGGCAAAATAGAATTTTTACCTATTTTCAAAGCAAGGGAAGTAGACTTCCTTGGGTTGGGGAGAGTAAGTTAATTCCCGTACGGCCAAGGAAGTTGGATTTGCAATTTCCCAAAAATTTCACTGTTTTTGGATACCAAACATGATGAGGTTCATCACTTCCTAGGAATAGTGACTATGGACTCAGAAATGATTCACCATTGTCATGTAAGGTCCTAGTTGTGCCCTTTCCATCAAAATTCAAAATGCCAAGTTTCCAAGCATATGATGGCACTTCGGATCTAAGGAGTCATGTTGCTAATTTTCGTATAATAATGCATATACAAACAATGATAGATGCATTATTGTGTGGGGCTTTCCTAGCAACCTTAAAAGGACTTGTGCAAGAATGGTACCAGATGCTCAAGACAGGCGCTATATCATCATTTGCTCAACTCGCCCAAGCATTTAAGGTGAGTTTCATTACAAGCATTCTGAGCAAGAGGATTTCTTCAGATTTGATCGATCTTAAGAGAGAAGATGACGAATCATTACAAGCTTATCTTGCCAAATTCTAGAAGTTGGCCATGCAAATTGAAGATTTGAATGCAGAAGTGGCCATTAGTGTTATGGTGAAAAATTGTAAGTATGGAAAATTATTTGATTCAATCAATATTGACCCATCACTTTCTTTTGCAGAATTGATGGCAAGAGCAAATAACTATGCTCCTTTGGACGAAGCTTGGAGGCAACAGTAGCAGTCCCAAGCAAAAATTCCCGTGACTGGAAGAGGGAAGAGCTGAACAGAGGAAGATTACCTTTGTAGTTCGGTAGATCATATCTCGCTTGGTCAAGCATACCTCAAAGACCCCATATGCCTAAACAAAGGAGCCTGATGAGCGATAATTCACACCATTAACCAGAAGCTGAACCTATATTCTAAATTGGATACAAAAGCATGGTGATGTAGTCTATCTTACTTATCCTAGGAGGATGAGGGTCATGATGTAGGTCATGATACAGAACATTGCTGGCAACTTAAAAAGGAAATCAAAAAACTAATCCAATGGGGTGTCCTTAAGAATTTTGTGCAGGGACAAATTGAGATGAATACAAATGATACAAAAGAGTACTAGTCATCCACCAAAACAGAGAACGTAGGAGTAATTAATATGATCTTTGGTGGACTGACTGGGTGAGACATTCAAATGGCAAGAAAGCGTAATGCAAGGGAGATTTATTCCGTCCATGAAAGGCTTCCAGTCAAGCAACCGCTAATCATTTTTATAGAGGAAGATGGATTACTAGTTCAACATCCACATACTGATGCATTGGTTGTGCAAGCCATCATTGAAAATTACAATCTCAAACGTATATTAGTAGATGATAAAAATGTAGTAAATCTTTTAACTTTTGATGTTTTTAAGTCTTTACAATTGAAGTTGATGATCTAAAATTTGTTCGTATAATGCTATTGTCGGGAGACTAATGATTTATGATTTAAATGCTTATACATCAATTAAATTCTTAACTTTAAAATTTTCTGATAATGATAAAGTAGTTGTAGTGAAAGGTGACCAAGAACTGCCAGGGAAACATATATGGTTGCATTAAAGAGTTCGCATCCCTCAATGCATAGCTTACTCACAGAATAAAAGGCGCCATAAGTAGAAGAAGTACCGTAGACAGGAGCAGGTGTGGAACCTTTTGATAGTTCGAGGGACTGAACAAAGCTAAGCCCAGAATCAGAAGCTGCACCAGTTGAAGTAGAATTAGAAGAAGGGAAAAAAGTGAAGATAGGAGCCACTACAACTAGGGTAATGTTGCAAAATCTTTTGTCCACTTTAAAAAATTATAAAATTAACTTTTCATGGCAAGCTAGTGATATAACAGGAATTGATCCATTAGTGATGAGTCATAAACTTAGGATTGACCCTAATATTAAACCTATAAAATAGAAAAAAAAATCATGCACCTGAACGATAAAAAATAATTACAGTTGAAGTTGATAAACTATTCAAGCTAGTCTTGTTCGAAAGTTTTATACCCTACTTGGCCAGCTAATGTTGTGTTTGTTCCAAAGCCAAATGGCAAATGGAGATTGTGTATGGATTTTACAGATTTAAATTAAGCATGTCCACGTGATTCATATCCACTCCCGAACATCGATCAATTAGTGGATTCTACAGCTAGTTATGAAATGTATAGTTTTAGGGATGCAACTGCGGGATATCATCAAATTGAGATGGATAAAGCGGATGTAGCCTTTATTACCAATAGAGGCACATATTGTTACAGGGTTATGCCATTCGGTTTGAAAAATGCAGGAGCAACATACCAACGGGTAGTGAATAAAATATTTAAAGACTTGATTGGTGATTCAATAGAGGTTTATGTCGATGACATGATAGTCAAAAGAATAAAAGCCGAACATCATGCACACAATTTAGGGTGATCCCTAGCCATATTACACAGGTATGGAATGAAATTAAACCCTGACAAATGTGTTTTTGGTTTTCCTATAGGGAAACTCTTAGAATTTATGATATCCTAGAGAGGAATTGAAGCAAATCCTCAAAAAATAAAAGCTTTCTTGGACATGAAACCTCCTAAGACAATTAATGATGTTCAAAAATTGAACGGGAGAATCATCGCCTTGGGCGATTCATATCCTGTTTGGTAAAAAGATGTCTTTCTTTTTATAAAACATTAAAAAACATAAAGGATTTCACATGGATAGATGAATGTCAAAAAGCACTCAAAGGATTAAAGGAATTTCTTGCATCACCTCCACTCCTTAGTTAGCTAAAAGAAGGAGAAGCATTATACCTTTACCTCTCAGTAGCAGCACGGATTGTACCATCGGTCCTGGTTCAGGAAGAAGGTGCCAAATAGTATCCTATTTATTATGTAAGTAGGGTACTAAAAGGTGCAAAGGTAAAGTATTCTTATTTAGAAAAACTAGCGTATACAGTCTTAATAACTTTTGTGAAATTGCATCATTATTTTTAAGCACACACAATTTATGTATGTACTAATTATCCTTTGAGGAAAGTTTTGCACAAGGTTAAAACGTCAAGAAGAATGGTCTAGTGGTCCATTAGGCTAGGAGAATTTGATATGCACTATGTACCAAGGGCAACATTAAAAGCACAAGCACTTTCGGATTTTATCCTTGAATTAATAGATGTATCAGTATTGAATGAGCATTCGGTTGCAAAATAATGGTGCTAGCAACTCTATACAGATGGTGCAGCAAATCAATCGGGTGTAGGAGCAGGAATTATTTTATAAGGACCAAACAAAATCAAGCTCCAATATGCTGTTGAATTGAAATTTGAAGCAACAAATAATGTGGCCGAATATGAAGCATTAATAATTGGAATCAAGCTAGCTTAAGAGGTAAGACTCAAACACTTAGTAATTTACTATGACTCTCAGTTGGTTGTAAATCAATTGCTAGATACCTATGATGTTAAGGACCCAACTCTCATTAAGTATAAAGCCCTAGCAATACAATTACTTTCATAATTGGAGAAATGGGAGATACAACAATTTCCCTTGGCACAAAATTTAGAAGCAGACGACTTAGCAAAAATAGCAACTTCAAAAAGTGAATGGACAGATAGTGCAATACCTTTGGAAGTGCAAAATAAACAAGTATTGAACAAGAAAATTTCTCCATGATAGCACCATCGCATGGTTGGATGAAGCCCATTCTTGAATATTTAGATTAAGGAATTGTACCTTAAGACAAGAGAGAAGCAATAAAAATTTCAAGGAAAGCAACCAACTATGCATATGAGCACTCATGGCAGTACGGGAGATCTAAAGCTCATCCCTGGGCAAAATGTTTAAACAAGGAAGAAGCAGAGTATATTCTTAACGAACCTCATGAAGGCTTATGTGGTGCTCATCAAGGTGTTGATTCTCTAATTCGGAATATTTAATTACATGGCTATTACTAGCCAATGATGAGAACTGATGCAAGAAAAAAGTCTGAATGTGCAAGCGACGTCAGTTGCATAGTAGAGTACTAAGGCAGCTAGTTGCTCAAATGCAACCCTTGGGCAGTGCATGGCCATTTGCACAGTGGGGGATCGACATTTTGGGCCCTTTTCTAAGAAAGTCTGGACAAAAAATATTTATAGTTGTAGGCGGTTGATCATTTCACAAAGTGGGTAAAAGCTGAATCATTATCAATAATATCACTGAACAAGGTTATGTCGTTCTTCCAGAACAATATAATCTTTCGATATGGGATATTGAATAGCACAGTCATTGATAACGAAAAGCAATTTGATTCATCACATTTTTACAACTTTTGTGATAATTGGCAAAGCAAATTGCATTTTACATCAGTGGCGCACCTATAGATGAACGAATTAACAGAAGTTACTAGCCGAACTATTTTGCAAGGACTCAAGAAAAGATTGGATGTAGAAAAAGGAAATTGGATGAGAGAATTAAACAATGTATTGTGGGCAGACCGAACAACACCAAAATGAGCAACTAGTGAATCCCTATTTTCCCTGGTCTACGGAATAGAAGTGGTAATCCCGATCAAAATTGGAGCACCAAGTATTTGGACTATGCACTTTAATGTAGTGATAAATGAAGAACAAATGAAGCTCGCCCTTGATCAATTGGAGGAACAGAGAGACTGAGTCGGAATACAAGCAGAAGCCTGTATGATGCAAATGATGTGATTCTATAGTAAAAGAGTTAAAGAAAGAAGTTTTTAACCAAGAGAACTAGTCTTAAAAAGACAGAAATTATAAGGGGAGCAGTAGGAGTTAGCAAATTAGGTCCGAACTGGGAAGGACCATATGAAATAACGCAATGAATAGGGATAAGTGCCTATAGACTTAAAGATGTAAATGGCAAAGAGTTGCCATGAACATGGAACGCAGGGAACCTACAAAAATATTATGTATGATGAATTGCAGGAAAAATAGGTTCTTTTAACCTAAGTGTTAGGATCTTAGGAAAATGGAAGTAAATGGGATAGCTTGGGAAAACTATGGAGATAGAATGATCCTAACAAATAGGTTTTTTCTTATCTTTTTATGAAGAAAGATAAAAAATAATTGATTATATACCGTATATGTTCTTTATAAAATAAATGAGCAAAATGGTTGAATTGCTCTAGAAATACGAATAAAATAAACATCGCAAGCCTAAGCAAGCTCGGGATATAGAAAAGAGTTGGAGAACTCAAAATCTAAAAAGGCCGAATAAAGTTCTATTTAAAATGTATGTACATACAAGATACTTAAAGAAGAAAAATTACAATATTAAGTCTGCTCATCCAAATGAGTAGATCCTCCTTGCTCATCAAGACGCAAAGGAGAGCCTACAGTCACATTCTCATCCGGATCCATGAGGGGAATGTCACTGATAAAATCAAAATTGTCATTTGTGTAATCGAGCCTATAAAGTGGCAGTAATTCGCTCTTGAAAATTGTCCACAGTGTCCACAATCTTTTTTAGAGGGTCATGTGTTTCCTTCTGAGAGGCTTTTTTTTTCCAAATCTTGTTTAAGTTGATCACATTGTTGTTCAGCTTGTAGCTTGGCTTGCTCAAGCTTAATCTTTTATTTCTCTAATTGAATGTTCTTGAAGCTGGTGACCAAGGCTATGTCTGTAACTTTCCTATACTCATCATTAAGTTGATCTAATTGCTGTTTTAAAGCTCATATCTCTTTACTATGAGTAATGGTAGCATTTTCCATCATCTCCTTAGCATTTTCAGCCATCTGGATAGCCTCGTTCTTGGACACTTCTAGTTTTGCATAGTGGTTGTGTAGTTCTAAGACTCTTTTCTTCATGACTGTAACTTGATGAATAACCAAAAAAAATAGGGGCGAATGTCAAAAATGGTATAAGAAGAAGGATAAAAAAGAAGAGAAGACAGTAAACTCATAGAAAAAATGTTGCAATTCATTTGATGAAAGATTGAATCTTTCTCCATCGAATCATAGTAATTCTCATCTTAAGAAAGTGTGGAAAGTCTAGTTAGATCCCTGTTCATTGGGCTATGGGAGCAAGACATAGAGGATCCATGGATACTCTTAATATAATTCTCCACGTTAGGCCAAACAGGCTTTAACTAAGCAGCTCCCTCGGGATTCTTGATCTTATTCTTTTCTTTTGCCTAGTAAAAGGAACATCATCCTCATATGGCGAGTGAGCAGCATCAATTTCTCCATGGGAAATTGTAGGAAGTATAGGTGATCTCCTCCAAGTGCTCGGACTTTCCACTTGTTCAGGAATCAGGAGCTAAATAGGAGTAAGAGTAGCAGTGGTATTGTTTAGTCTCCTATTCGATGCTGGGGTTGACTGATCGGTCTCATCACCTTCATCCCTCAGCACTAAGCCGCTCGCGCTCCTTGCTTGCGCAATTGCTCTTCTTTCTCTTTTCTTTCTCCTTTTCTCCCCCAATCTTCTAGCAACCTCACCACCAACCATGTCTACTGAATAAAGCAAAATGTTAAAAGCCAGTTAAGGAATGCACAAAGTGGAAGCTAAAGATATACCTTGTTTATTTTTCCATTTTCCTGAGCTAGTAGGAGGATATTCTAAGGCAAGAAGGTGAAGAAGGTGAATAGGTTTAAGGGCATATTCAGAAGAGCTTCAATGCTAGCCCTTTCCCTTTGTATGAGTGAGAGATCCTCCTTGAATGAAGGAATGGATTAAGACTAGGAGGTGTTCACTTCAAAGTCTTTCGGGCTTTTCACTGCGAAGAATTTTTCTTTCCATCTGCCCTTTAAAGAAGCGGTCAGCCCATAAAAAATATAGAGGCCACCGTGAGCGAAGAGATGAGGATGATCTTCTCATTCCCGAATAGATAAAGAGTATAACCCATTGACAATAAAAGGAGAAAACTCCAAGTTGGATTTCTGTGCCAGGAGGCAGAGTCCTAATACAATCCTAATGCTGTTTGGGGCGAGTTGTGATACAGTAATACCAAGTTGGTTACGGTAATCACATAACTTTGATTGAAGTGGAAGTCAAACACCAGCCCTCAAATCCTCTTCATATAAAATCAAAAAATTAGGGCTTTGCTCAGTATTTGCCCGAACATCCTCGCCCACAGCCAAAAGTTCAAACTCAATAGGGATGGCATATTTAATTTGAAGCCTTTCCATATCCTCAGGACCAAATAGAGAATGTAGCTGTGCTACTCTATTCTCTTTCTTTGCAATCGATTTCTTCCTTTTTACAGGTTCTTTAGTTTTTGGAGAAGGATGAGATCAACTGCCTACGTGACCAACCTCCTTTCTCCCAATTGTAATGCCAGAAGCTTAAGCTCTTTCAGAAGCTTCTGTAGCATTGTCCACAGCGGCCAGAGTACGACTCAATGGAAAATCGCCGATTTTGGTGGTTTCAAAGCTCAAACAAGAAGAGCTAGAAGGTTCTACGACAATGCCTTTGCCTTTGCCCTTATTAGAGGGGGGAGTGGCGATAGAATAATAGGAACAAGAAATGACAACAAAAAAAAAATTAAATTTTTGCAAAAATTTGTAATTGCCTTTTTCGTAGGAAAATTTACAAAGAAAAGCAACAAGAAAAATCCAAGATTAGGGGAATTTAAAGTTTTGATTTATACACATCAAAGAATGAAAGAAGACAAAGTGAGGCTTGAAACGTCGAGTAAACTGAAGGGACGCTCCTTAATGAAGTGTTCAGAAGGCACGCTATTTCAAGAGATGTCGTTAAACTCAAAAGTCACATCTATTAAAGGCAAGATGCAAACTAATAATGAACTGACACTTATGTGGAAGTTTAATAAATAGCTGACTAGTTTATAGAATCCAAGTGCATAAAAGAGGGAGAGTCAGGATAAGCAAAAACCAAACATGAATGATTCGGCACACTTTTGGGGGGATTTTTGATAATAAAGAATTTTTTCAGAGTCTGCTCGCTATTTACTGAGCGATATTTTGACCAAGTCAAGAAACTGGAGAATGAGAAGGATATCAAGACCTGAGCAGCATTATGCCCCAGCAATGTCATAACCGAACAACGTCACAACCGAATAACGTTTAAATTTTGTAATGCCTAATAAATGTCTGGTGAAAGGGAGTCATTAAAAGCGAAGAATGATTATTTGGCGTTAATACTTATATCCTAACTCTAGCGGTTACAATCAAAATTGTACTCTAATAAGGGAATGTAATAGGGAATACATCACCTAAGATCAGATTACTCATTCACTTAAGGCATTCTAAAAAATTACTCTATCATATATGATGGTAGCCATTTATATAGGTGCTTATACTAATGAATGGAGCTATATACTTGGCTTATGTTGTAACACCTATTTTCTTGTTCGATGGCACTAGGAAGTGAATGTCACATTCTCTGCCGAAGGTGTAGGACTGACTTAATTTCTTCTATTGAAATGGTACTTAATTTAGTAAATATTTTTGTTCAAGAAAAGAAATTTTGAATTTAATAAACATTTAAATATCAACGGAAGATTCACTAACCTGAGAAAACTTTTAATAATAACTTATTTGCTAAAAATCCACTAAGTTTGAATTTGTTCTTTAACACAAGTAAATCAATTTTCGATACTTAAATAATTAACAAAACCCTGTAAAAGTAAAATTTTCAAGGTACATAAAATATAATTTGCATAAGAATGTCTGAATTTAAAACATTGGTTCCTCTATAGAACCTCCAATAAAAAAAGCTAAATATTCAAACTAAAATTTTAAAAATCATTTACCAATTAGAAACTAAAATAAATTAAATATTCATTTACAATCACGAACCATTATTTACTCTCTCAACAAAATAACATTTGTACTACATGTCAAGTTCTTAGAAAACTTATACTCAAAATTGTCTGAAAAAATATCCACCTGCTCTAATTCTAGGATTTTGGGTCACCTTAGTCCATGCTCTCTCTAACCTGTGCATGAGAAACTCATTACGCTGAGTATAAAATATGGTATTCGAAACATAGCACATAACATCATTTAAAACTCATAATTTATTGTTATATCTTATCATATATTCATTTCCTTAGATATTTATAAATTTTAACTTAAACATATTATTCATTTTAAAACTAATATCCACATTAACATACCTTAAAAATTCACTTATTACCATAATCAAATTAAGAACATATAATAAACTAAAATCATTTAACATAAACTTATTAATTTAATTTTCTTAAAAATATATCTTTTCCTAAGGGCTCGTATATACTTTGAAGAAAATGAAGCAGATGAGATTTCATATTTAGAATTAGATAAGCCTTATATAACAACAGAATCAGAGAGGCATTAATGCCAAACTTATACATAATGGCCTTAATTCGCAATATAATTGTTCAGCTCTCTGGATTAGTGAGTGTTCGCATTCCGCAAGTATACAGGTCATATAAGTAGTAAAAAGATTATCGTCCCATAGAGATTGGGGAATAGACTACTAATTTATTATATTCGATAATTATTAGGAAGACCAAAATTAAATAAAGTTTGAATTAAATTAAGATGCAATTAAATTAAATAAATTCAAATTAAAATAAGCAAGTGGAGATAATAAAAAATAAATTCAATAAATAATTATTGAGTTGGTCTAGTTATGAGGTGTCTATTAATTCTTGGGTAAAAACTCTGAATAATTAATTTATGGTGTCTAGATTCCTCTTTCAAGTTTAAATGAACCGCTACAACCATATGACATCTACTTTCGTTGCCTAACATGGTTAAAACATTATGCTAATTCCTGAAGGAGAACTTACTTAAAGTACCCAGATTCCTCTTTCGAGTTTAAATGGACTATCAAAATTATGCATTTCTACTTTCGTAGCCTAACACAATTTCAATTTATTAAGTTGGTGTTAATTCTTTTATCCTCAGAGAACCTATCCTATTTCTAGGTTTAGAAAGAAAGTCTAGGTTTAATATGTGAAATCCTACCTAATTTGTCACCCTTTTGATTTTGTTCAAATAGATCTAACATCATGCAAATATGTGATCATGACATATTCACAGGAATTAAGTTCAACATATTAAATTAGGAATTAAACATTCAATATAAATTAAATTCCTCAAAGTCGCATTTTTAAATTAATAGATAAATCCCATAAATAGCTAACATTATTACAGATAAATCAACACAATTAAAATTCACAAAATGAATAAAAGCCATGAATAACAAACTTAGGGGTTTTTTAAATTGGTTGCCACTGAGTTCCACGTCCAAGGCTTCGCTAACGGCTCCTTCTCTTCTTTTGTATTTATAACAATGCTAACTAAACCTATTGACTCTCTCTCTTAATTTTCTGCTGAAGTTGTGATTGGTCACTTATCCCTCTCCTTCTTCTTTGCGACAAGTGCCAAAGAAGAGTTCAAAATGTCCAACCCTTTAGATTTATTTCTTTCTTGTTTATATAGAATTTCTTTGCTTGCTCCTCATTGCTCCACATCATCTTCATGTCAATTTGCACCACTTGCATCTGCAAAGACTATCTCCACTGCCCATGTGAAGAGAAAAAAGTAATAAAATAATCTGATGGGGAGATGCATCTAAACCAGGTACATTGTTTCTACCAAAACGTTGCAGTTTTGGTTCAAGTAATTTGTCAGAAGATCATTTCGAAGGTCATCTTGTCTGATCCAGGTTCTTCCACGTTGCTTGATCTTTCTTCTTTTCTTAGGCTGATTGGGTGGTGAAATCTTTGATTGGCCTCTATTGGTCCACGTCCTCTTGCACAACTTGAGCCTATCAAGTTGCTCTCACCATGCAAAAAGTGAATAAAAAATATTGAAGGAGGTTGCTCACAAGGCTGAATACAATGCTCTTGTCAAAACTGTAGCGTTTCAGTCCAAAAGATCTGTTAGGAGGTCGTTTTGCAGCTCACTTTGTGCTTGGTTCTCAGCTGTCCACATTGATCAATTTTCACTATTCTTTCTTTTGAATTTCAGAATGTTGGACTTGGGCTTCCACATCTATAAGGCTTCAATAGCCTTATTTGCCTTGGTTTGATGCTAAATGAGTCATAATTGGCCCATTTTTGCTAAAAATAGCAAATGTTGGTGTGCTCCATGTGTAAATTCAATAAAGAGAGAAAATCATGCAAAATGAATTTTTATTCTTATTTTAATGTTCAAAATGAAGCTAAATTTAATTAAAATAAATGGTAAAATACATGCATATTTTGTTGTTATCAATAATCATAGAGGCATCCATAGCCCAAACTTATACATAATGCCTTTAATTCACTAATATAATCATGAGGACATCTAGAGCTTAATAGAAACAAATAGAGCATGTCCGCTCAAATAGAATGTCACGTGCCTATCATATCGTCATAACTTATATCATAGTGGCATCGAAGCCGAGCATGCTCATCTTACAAAATAAATCAAATCACGCAATAAATTCACACTAAGTATAATAGAGCCCAAAAAATTGTCTTTCTTACTTATTCAGAATATTTCACATAAAAACATACTTTTTCCTAATATGCTTGAAGATATCATAAAATATTAATCATATATTATTAAATAATTAGATCCATATTCAATCAATCATAACATCAAAATCACATTGCACAATAATTCATTTCATAAACACTGTTAAAAATATTCAATCACAGCCATCCCCTTATACTACAAATAATAAATGGCCACATTCCTTATTTTCATATAAATAAATTTTCAACATAATTATAAGAATCATTAAAATTCAATCCATAACCTATCAAAGCATACTTCTTTTTCTTCAAAATCTATAAAAATTTTATTTCAACATTTTCTTTAAGAAAATGAATCATCTCATGAAAATACAAGTGAAATCAATTATATTTTAAACTTAAATCAAAGCAGAAAGTTGGTATTGCACTAACCTAGATTGGACAGGCTCCCTTAGCCTTTCTTCTCTATAAATTGACTCTTAAATCGACTTTTAAATCATTTCTGTGGCTTATCTCGACCTATAAACAAATTATACAATATATGTTAGTTCTTTGTTTCCACTTTTATAGATTTTTAAATTCTCGTTATTCTTATTTTTAGTTTACTCTTATTCTTTATTTTTCATTAGTTATTACAATTTATTTTCTTAACAATCAATCAATATAAATTTTTCATAAATTTATTTATCCCTTTGAAATCAATATTCCTTTGGGTATAAATCTATTAACATATAATAATAAAATATATTTGATAAACAATATTAGACTCTTAAACCAACTCTAATTAATAGTTAACTTGGGATTCATGATCCTTATCTCATATAAATTACTCGAACTCCACTATATATACTCTAAATTTACCCCTTAGACGTGTTAATTCACAATTGACTACACCTCCAATTCTGAAAATATAACAATTGATACGGTAAGCGTGGAACATATCTTCAACCTTTTCAATCTTAAGAAATCCCCATCATTTTCTCCTCAATTCTCATGGCCACTTACCAAAAACTTACCATCACTCTCCCATCAACTATTGATCCACATATTGTAGCGGCTCTCGCTCAAGCTTACTCATAATTTACCATAGTGTTAAAAGGTATCCTAGAGAATCCTTCGCCTAATGGCGAGATGACCTTTTCTTCATAACCAGTGAACCCCCCTCACCAAGAAGATAAGAACCATCTACATTCCCCTAAGCACCAAAGTCGCTCAATATTTGATCAGTACCAAGAGGCAAAATCAAAAGCAAATCTCAAGGGGGTAAAACACCATAATCAGGGGTTAAGCCATTCCCAAACAATATTAGATGAGGCAAATCTCCAAGTGATTGTTAAAGAGCTGGTTCGGGAATGTAGGGAGGCCAGAGAAACAGGAGACTATGGTCTCCGATAGGATTCGCCAATATCACCTAATATCTTAGTCACAACTTTTCCTTTAAAATTCAAGCTTCCCACTTACCAATCTTATGACAAATGCACAGATCTAAAAAGTCACCTGGCGACCTTTCGAACAATAATGTACCTGCAGACCAATTTTGAAGATCTAATGTCCAAAGTAATCACAATTACCCTTAAAGGAGCTGCATAAGAGTGGTATCAAATACTCAAAATGGGGTAAGTACATTCTTTCTTCCAAATGGCCTTAGCATTTTGAGCCCATTTCATCATATGTGTATCCTCCAGGAAAATATCGTATGATCTGCTTGACTTAAAAAGGGAGGATGGAGAAACTCTTAGGCAATATATTTCCAAATTTCAAGGATGGCGATGCGAGTGGAAATTCTGAATGACGAAGTAGCTATAAGCACTATGGCAAAGAATTGCAGATATAGTAAATTATTTTAAAGTTTGCGCATAGACCCGCCCCTAATCTTTGTAGAGCTCATGGCGTGAGCTCATAAATACATAAAGTTAGATGAAGCCTATGAGTCTTAACAACACAGATTGCCCAAAGAAGATAAGCTCAGGCATAAAAGACATCCTTCCCCAATCAAGAGGCATTCGCCTCTACGGAGATCGCCCATTCGGCTCTCACGAGCCAATTACTCTATTCGAACTCCATACTCAAGGGATAACAGGTCCATCAAGATCAGGAGTTTACCCCTTTGAACAAGTCACGTCCAAAAATTTTTTCATGGATAAGAGAACACAAGGATCAATTCCAATTCTACTATCCTAGAAAAATGAACGAAGACACCTCAAACTAGCGGGACAAGAGCCAATATTGTGAATTTCACAAGGATGTAGGTCATGAGACTGAAGAGTGAAGAGTGAAATAGAGTGCCTCGTGTAGAGAGGTGAGTTGAAACAATTTATAAGAGAAGCTCGGAAGGACGGCAAGAGAAAATGTAAGCAAGTGAGAGAATGTTATACCTTGGGCACCATCCACACCATATTTGGTGGTTCTCTAGGAGGTGATAGCAATTCGGTGAGAAAGTAGAGAGCTAAGGAAATCTATTCCATATTGCCCTAACAAAGGCCAAATCCGAGACCACCCATATCGTTCTCTGAAGCCGATGATGAACATGTACATGTCCCACATAGTGATGCCTAGTAATTGAAGGTATACTGGAAAATTTTTTGGTGAAAAGAATTCTAGTAGATGAGGGTAATGCGATGAATTTATTAACCATAAAAGTATTCAAAGCTATGAAATTAGATCCAGCGAAGCTCAAACCTGTTAAAACTCCTTTGGTTGGCTTAGTAGGAAAGCCTGTTCAAGTGTTTAGATCCAAGATATAGTTCTAGAACTAGGAAATGAAATTTCATCAAAGAAACTTAAATTGGAATTCATGGTGGTTGGTATTCACTTTCCATATAATGTCATATTGGGTAAACTAGCCCTATATGAATTAAAGGCTGCCACGTGTATCAAGTACCTAACCATGAAGTTCTACTCTGATAAAGGTGATGTGGTTGCCATTAGGGAAGGCCAGAAAGCATCTAGGGAGGCATATATGATAGCGTTAAAAGGATTACCCCTCACCCTACCAATTATCTGAGGGCCAGGGACTGAGCTACCTATAAAGCCAACCAAACACAAACCCTTCAATATCCCCAGGAATAATGTTGACTCCAATCCAATATTAGTGGACTAACTTGTCACATGGGAATTAAGGCAAGGCAAGAATTAATGTTAGGTGCCGATCTACCAGAGGAAACACATGGTGTCATTAAGGCAGTTCTATAGACTAATGTTAGCAGCTTCGCTTGGACAACAAAAGACATAGTTGGTATTGATCATGATACCATATCCCATAAACTCAGCATTGATCCAAGCTGCAAGCTAATAACATAGAGAAAAAAGAAATCATGGTCTAGAGAGACAACAGGTCATCGCTATCAAGGTAGATAAGCTTTTGATGGCAGGATTCATAAAGGAGGTGAACTATCCTAAGTGCTTGGTGAATGTTGTCTTGGTACCGAAGTCTAATAAAGAATGAGCTTTTATAATTAGGGCATCACATTTGAGAAGTGGAATTTGTATAGAGCTAAAAATGCAACTAAAGAGGATGTAGAAGGGTCACATATTCAAAGTTATAACCATCTTAAAGGGTATATTACAGCTGTGCAAAGGTTCAATCCCGGAACCTTTTCAAATTTGAACCGAAAGAGAGAAATTCATAAGCTGAACTAATTATATTTGGACGGTTATTCATATGTTTTAAGGCTTCAAGGGATGGATTTATAAAAGGGTGTAGGCCTTTTATAGGACTTGATAGTTGTTACCTAAAAGGTCCTTATAGGGAGTATTTCTATGTGCTATAACCCTTGACGGTAACAGGGGGTCCTACTATTTGTGTTGACTATAATAAAAGTAGAGTGTAGTGCTTCATGGGGATTCTTTATGAACTGTCTCCATCAATGCATTGCACCAGAAACCTATGACCACCCTTGGAACTTCATGTTTGATCAATAAGAGGTAACATCATTTTAATGCTTTTATATTATAGCCATGTGAGTTATTATGTGTTGGGAATTTGTGGTTATAATGCTTTGTGTTTTGGACTTTTCTATCATTTATTCTTTTTACTTTCTTATTGTTGCTTTTAATACATTTGCCTACCATTATGTTATGTTATGATATTTTAATAATACATTTGCTTTCAAAACAGGGTTTGCTTGATGCTGTAGCAACATATTACCCATATACATGCTGTAGATTCTATTATAGGCATATGTTAATGAACTTTAGAAAAGAATTTCCTGGGTTAGGTTTGAGAAAGGAATGTTGGACTACAGCAAAACCGGCTTATAGTCAAGAGTTTAGGATTCACGTAGGCAATATTGAAAAAAAAATTAATGGTAAACCTCATGCATGGCTCATGAAAATACCCTAACACAGTGGTGTAGGCATGCATTTTGGCTTGAGTCTAAAAGTGAACATATGACAATAACATGACAGAGTCATTTAATAGTTGGGTTGGAAAACTTAGGGCTATGCCAATTGTGCCTCTATTGGACAGTTTGAGAAGGAAGTGTATTGTGTGTTTGCATGAAAGGTTTGCAAAGGGATCTTTATAGGAAGGAAAATTAACTCCTACATGCATGGATGATATTAAGAGGATAATGAGACAGAATAGATGTTGTAGAATGCTACCTAGTAGCATAGATGAATTTGAAGTCAAAGAAGGTGCATTCTCATTCATAGTTGATTTAGGGAAAAAAACTTGTAATTGTAATTGGTTGGCAATTTTTGGTTTACCTTGTAAACATGCTGTGTTGGCCATAAGCTACAAGAGGGCAAATGTTGAGGCTTATTATGATGCATATTTCATAATGGAGAATTATATTTGTGCTTATAGTGGTGTAATCCATCTAATTACTGAAATAGACTATAAGCTATAAAATGAAAGTGATCACATTTTACCACCTGACGTTAAGAAAAAAGTTAGAAGGCCTAAAATGAGAAGGATTAGGCAAGAAGAGAAGGACCTGCAAGTACTATGAGCACTAGGACAGGGACTAGTAGGTGTAAGAAATGTAACAAGCTAGGCCATAACATGAGGACCTGCCAGCCTTTAATAGCAACTCAATAGGTCAATTCTACCTTGTCGTCCTAATAATTTTGTAATAAATTGTGTGAAATTTCTTCTTAAGGCCTTATTGTATGGTATAATTGATCCTTATTCATTTTTTGTGCCCTTTTTCCAAAAAAGGAAAATAGCTCGATCAGCCACAATAGAAGTCTCAATTGGTGCATCAAGTGTGTTTAGACTAGCACATGAACAACAACAACAATAGCACAGTCACATTTTTTGGGAATTTTTTGTTTTGAAAATGCAGCATTTTTTGCTTTTGCATTTGCAAACTATTATGCAAATGTTAGTTTACATATTGATATAGATGCAAAAATTATTTGTTGCTCATAGTTTAAGTGGTATTTGTAATCAAAAATCTACTAGAAACTATGCTTTAGATTTCTTATGGCAAATACATGTCAAAATAATGTATGACAATGATATTTAATCAATGAATGGCTTTTCCATTATTTGCTTATATTTGCACTGATGATATATATTGATTTAGCAATTAAAAAGATGCAACTTAATAATTTTTCATATAATTCATTCCTTTTCATTTCACACCAAAAAGCAGGTACCGAAAGGATAACTAAATTAGCATCCCATTACATATACAGATCTACCACAATAAAAACCAAGCCTTCACAAACAACTATCAAATTGAGTAAATTAACTACCAACCAACCATCATAGGAAAACTAATTAAAGCCCTTCAGCATAGATGGATAGAAAACACATTATTTCATCCTTATAAGCAAAACCTACAAAATCACAAAGTTCAGAAAAGTGCAAATCAGGCAAATACCTACAATCATCTTCAAACAGCTTACAAATCCTTACACTCTCTCAACCTTCCCCATTATCCTTCTAATTTCTTCTTTTTACTAAATAACAACGACTTTCAAGTCCATCATATCTCTCAGCATGCTTTTGCGTTGGGTGACTTCACCGTTAATGTCTCATGCCTCCCTTGTGTTCATACTCACCCTTGAAGGCTCAAATGTGTCTGCAACCTTTCATCAACTAAGAAAACTACCACATTCATTATATTAGTAATAGTAATACGATCTATTTTTATTCTTATTGGTCTCTGAAATCCTAATCCCTGCTTTCCTTCCACATTTGCAGAACGAGTTCAACTACCTTCCCTCCCAGCCACTATCGTTATTGCCTGATGCAAATATGGGTGAAGAAGAAACAAGGCATCGAGGTAAGAAATCCAAAACCCTAACCTTTTCCAATCTAAAACTTCTTTTTTCATTCTTTTCCATCACTCACGCAAATAAGGAAGAAGGAAACATTCTTTTCAAAAAGAAATAAGTACACCTCATCACAAGGTTATTTTAGTCATTAAATTGTCATATCTGTCATCTGACCATGCATTTTCCATTGATTTAACGCCTAAAGTGAGAGATTTAGGACGGAAGGGCAACTTGCTATTACGGAAGCATAATTTAGGTATATGCAAGTGTATTTTCCAATATGCAGTGACACGCGTGCTAATTTATATATTTTATAGGAATAAAATCATATTTTTGCCTATTCTAAAACTGTTTGAATTGAAAGATAATAATGTTTATGAAATTGAAAAAAAAATAGAATTATATATTTTTATGTTTAGTCACCTTTTTGAGTTTCAAAAATTTGTGTGTCTGTGCATATATTTCTTTTTTTAAAGCATTGAGTAAGTAATATAATCAACATGATTACTATTGTCAATTCAGATAATCTTCTCATTTCTTTCTTTTTTTTTAACTCATAGTAAAAAATAGTTTATTATTATTTTCTATTATATTTGTATATAGATACTGATTTAGAGTTAGAGATTCAGTCATGACTTGATTTTCTTTTTGGATACCTATTAGGATTTTAAGTTTCATTATTTATAAATTAGGGACTAAAGAATTAGGTTTAGGGATGAGGTTGAAGTTTATTTTGAGACCACTTTTATTATTATATAAAAATAAATTAAGTACATAAAAAGTAGTATTACAAGTAATTTGTACCGCAAAATCTAATAAAACTTAACAAATTTTATTTATTTTAATCTAAACAAAAACTTATCTTTAATATTATATAGATAAAAAAAATTAAAAGAGTATAAAATTGAATATATGACAACCATAATGAACGTGCAACACACATTATAAAAAAGACTAATATTTGATAAAGGTAAAATCAGTAAACTAAAAAAACTATTTTATTCAAATTAGTTTTCTTAATTCTTTGCCAAAAACAAAATCAACATTTATTTTAGAAAGGAGGGAGAATTCTTAAGACACCATAAAAGTTGGTGTGAATAAGGGATACTAGTACACTGCAATTGACAATGGAGAACTTTTCTTAGTCTTAGTTGTATAATAATCTTTTGTTCATTGCTTTCATGTGTTTTCCCTAAGATTTCTCTCTCATGATTCAAATTTTGATCCTTAATTCATTCCCAATGTCACTTTAAAAGTAAAACAATGACAACATCAAATATGATCAGCAATCAACTTTTCATTTTCTATTGAGTATAAAATATTTACTTAACATACAAAGTAGAATAATGGAGTAGTGCCAAAAAACAAAAAGACATAGTTGGAATTTAGGTAGAGGGATGGAATGAGAATACTCATTTTTGGAATAACATGAAAAAAATTTAAGTCAGTATGAATTAGTTTTAATGAAAGAATTAGTGTCATCCCCAAATTATTTTTTAAATGGGATTCAGGATATAATTAAGATATTTTTTATGTCTTTACGGAAATAAATCAGGATTTCTATAATTTTGTGCATGTCTTACTCTTATAATGATGATATATTTATTGTGCTTGTCAGTATTATTATCTAAATAAATTGAATTAGATTACCTTTCGGTCGAAATTAAACTAAAAAGTATAACTTCGATATCCCAAAAGTAATTTTGTGCCGGTATTACTAATAAGGGTAGACAATATTTGGAAAAAACACTAAACCCTAAAACCCTAATATATATTCAAAAAAGTTAGAGAAGTCAAAAGAAAAACAAATGCATATATGAAATATTAATTTATTCCGTGGGATTCCGAGTTGTTACTATAGATACCTAAATTTTATTTAAGTTAATTTAATTATTAACTTAATTATTTTAATTAGCCAATTAAATTATTGGTTAGTTAAATTAAATAATTTATTTTAATAACTGATCAAAATATTTAAATGGTTATTAAATAAAATTATTAGATAAATATTATTTACTACATAAATAAATAATGTAATAAAGTCCAATAAAAATTAGCCAAGTGGACCAATTAAATTAAGACTTGGTTAATAAGTCAGATGTCTACATAAGTCAGGTGATGCAGCAGCAACCGATCAGAGCCTGCCAAGTGGACCAATTGAATTACATCTTTTGGCAAGGGGACCCCCTCAAATCTCTATAAATAAGAGGCCTCTCTTCATATAGGGGGATACAAAAAGACTCGTAGAGAAAAAGATAGAAAAGAAGCCTCGAAGCTCTGTTGAACTCAAGACTCAAAAGTTCTCTCTCAAGTCCAAAGAATCAAAGTTCTACGTCAATTCAAGATCAAGTCTCCACGGCCTTTGAATGGTCAAACACTCATTCTTCGTCAATTCAACGTCAAGTCTTTTCGGCTGTTGAATCGTGTTCAAGATCAAGTCTTTCGACCCTTGAATCGTGCTTCTGACAAAGAGAAGAATCAGAGGATAATCTTCATTATAATAGAAGATTTCACTAGAGATTTTATCCACTACATCACAAATACAATTTATATTTTGTAATTTTTTGCTTCTTAATTTCAGGAACAAATTTTACGTCTTTCAAATTTCTAGCACGCTCAGTGGGACATCTCTACCTCTCATCTCTTCGCTTTGCAATTCTCGGAGTTTCAACAAAATCAGCTGAAAGATTCGATGGCACCAAGAAAGATCACTGTCACATCGAAGGTCGCACAAACTGGCGCTTCAAGTGTCCTCAGTGTCGGATCCACTCTCGATTTGAGTCCTGATGCAAACACCAAGCTGAAGTCTATCGTAGAAATTTATGCAAAGACGACCCCTCTTCCTCAACAAACTATTGTTGCTTCGCCAGTTAGGGTGGAGTCAGTTGAGAAAGGTGCTTCCCAAAATCAATCGACTGCTTTAGCAGCAAACTCTTCTGATGTCATGTCTATTATGATGACTGAAACTACATCAGCAGAAGAACTAGATGCTCTGAAGTTGCAACTAGAAGCTCTCAATCATGCTCTTCAGGAGAAAGACAATCAAATTGACTATCTCATGAACAGGTTGGATAGCGTGACTGGGAAAAGTCAGATGTTTGAAAAAGATGAGTCTGCATCAAAGGGGTTTATCCCACTACCAAAAGAGACGCCATTAAGGGAGACCATTGAAAAGGGTGTCAAACTTGCTGCTGATGGCTCAATCTCAACTGTTCAACTAAAGGAGCTGATAAAAGAAGCCCTGAAAGATCAATTAGAGACTACAATGCATCCTTCATACACCTACTCGAAGCCATACACTTTGATGATCGGCATGATGAGGATGCCATCAAATTACCAACCTCCCAAGTTTCAACAGTTTGATGGAAAGGGAAATCCAAGACAGCATGTAGCCCACTTTGTGGAAACTTGCAACAATGCTGGCACTGACGGTGATCTGCTTGTCAAGCAATTCGTTCAATCCTTAAAGGGAAATGCCTTTGATTAGTATACGGATCTCAAGCCAGGTTTCAATGATAGTTGGGAACAACTGGAGCGGGAGTTCCTCAATCGCTTTTACAGCACCAAGCGCATAGTAAGCATGGTTGAACTCACAGCCACTCACCAGTGGAAGGAGGAATCTATGATTGACTACATCGAAAGATGGAGAAGCCTTAGTTTGAACTGCAAGGATCGATTGTCTGAGTCTTCGACAATTGATATGTGCAACAAGGGCATGCATTGGGGCTTGCACTACATCTTGTAGGGGATCAAACCTCACACTTTTGAAAAATTGGCTCCCCGGGCTCACGACATGGAGCTTAGCATTTCTGATCATGGGAATCAAAATTTCCCAGTTCAAGAACCTAGAAAGGGGAAAGATAAGCCAGAGGTGCAAAAATTCACCAAACTACCTGCTATATTAGAGGGTCAACAATCTATAGCTGTAACAGCAAAGCCAGTCAAGTTGCAGCCTAAGATTGAAAACAAGCAGCATGCGAAGGCCACTTCTTTTCAGCTTGTAGAAAAAAAGAAAGCTACATTAAAGGAGAGGCAAGAAAAGAGTTATCCCTTTTTCGATTCTGATGTTTCAGACATGTTGGATGAACTGCTTAAGGCTAAAATCATCCAATTGCTAGAGATGAAGCGCCCAGAGGAAGCAAATCGGGTGGATGATCCAAATTACTGCAAGTATCATAAACTGATTAGTCATCCAGTCAGGAAGTGCTTCGTCTTGAAGGATAAAATTATGGAGCTTCAAAGGAATGGTGTCATCACTTTCGATGAGGAGGAGGCAACTGCTAACATGGTAACAATAGCGGTTGGTGAATCGCTAATCTCAACAAGAAGAGAAACAATAAGGTTTGGCTCTCTAGACCCGGTTCAAGTTGAAGTGTCTGTTCCAAACCAAGTTTCTCTGCCAAATGAATTCAGTTTGCTAGAAGGAGGTGGGAGCACTGGTGGGGGCAATGAGCCTATTGAAAACCAGTTTGAAGACGAAGGATGGACTTTGGTTACTCGCAAAAGAAGTAAAAGGAGAAACCTACTTCCATCTAAGGAGGCTCCAAAGAGGAACAAGTTGTTGAAGAAACTTTTCAAGTCAACACAAATAGCTTCCTAAAAAACTCGAGCAAAGTCTCGAAAGCCAAAAGGGATTTTCAAATCACGAGTAGAAGACTGTGTAAAGTAGAAGCCCAGGCAACCAATCACTTTGGCAGAATACATGCCGAAAGAGTTAATGGCTACAAAACTTTTTTTTCCATGTTGTCATGTTGAAGGAGAGCTGAAACAAGATAGCGATGAGGAGGTTTAGGAGGCAAAGGCCTACTATATTGCTGTGGAGAAAATCACCTTTACTGATGAAGATCAAGTGCTTGGTGATAAGCCCCATAATTGTCCTCTATTTGTTGCAGGTTACATTTGTGAGAGAAAGATAAATAGAATCTTACTTGATCCAGGTTCAGCCGTCAACATTATACCTCTCAAGACCTTTAAGGAACTGGGCATACCCATGGATGAACTGAAGTAAAGTCGATTGATGATACATGGTTTCAATCATAATGGGCAAAGGGCTGGTGGTAGAATTCAACTCCAATTGCGTATTGATGAAATGGAGACAAACGTTCTTCTGCATGTGATTGATGCAAGAACGACTTACAATATATTATTGGGGCATCCATGGATTCATAGGAATAAGGTGCTGCCATCAACTAACCATCAGTGCTTCAAGTATTCAAAAGATAAAAAGATAAGAACAGTCGTAGCTGATTCAAAGCTGTTTACTGAAGCCGAATCATACTTTGCTAATGTAAAGTTTTACTTTGAGGAATTTTTTATTAAAGAGATTCCACCAGTTTTTGAGGATGTTGAAGAAAAGGATCCTGTAAAGAAGACTGAAGAAAGGGAATCTTCCTCAAAAGAGGAAAACAAGGAGGATGCCTTAACAAAGACAAGTCAAACGATTGTAAGAAAAATGAAGCTTCATTTTGTACATGTCTCCAAAGGCAAAGATGATCAATCTTCCTCCTCAAATCCGGAGGATATTATACAAGGCTTGAAAGGTTTGACTCTCTCGGTCACTAGTCTTGTTTCCGCTAAGGTTTTCAGGCCACCATTGAAGGGATTTACAAGGCCTTCCAAGAGTCCAATAGTTGAGCTTGAAGCATTGCCGGCCAAAAAAACAAGTGGTTTCAACCCCAATGCTTATAAATTGCTAGCTAAAGCTAGGTATGGTTCTATTGATGTTGCTCGATTGACAAAGGATTTCAAAAATGGTGATAGTGAGCAATCATCAAACGGGATTCGCAAAGTATGGAAGGAGAAGAGTACTACTGATCAGAGGTCTAAGAGTGGTCTGGGGTATCAAGCTCCTACTCCTTTATGTTTAAAAATCAAAAGAGAAGCCTCCAATCACATTACTATTGAAGAAGTAGAGGAGTCAAAAAGCGAGGTCTCAAGACCTTCTGTCTTCTGTCGATTAGGAGTTTCTTCAAATTGTGTTTCAGTCTTCGATCGAATTGGAACTCCAGAAGTTGCAAAGACTGAAAGCAGTAAAACTTCTGTTCACCAAAGACTTGGGATTTCAAAGCCAAGTAAAAGAAAGAAGATCAAGAAGAAGCAGTCTGATGTTGCTATAGACTATAATGACTTGCGTAGCAACATTCCCTCTCGAATGAAAAGAAAAACTGAGTGGATGGTGACTACAGGGTCCACATTGAAGGCAAAACCCCATACTATGGTTGTAACTGGACAAGTCTCTCATCAGTCTGAGGAAGAAGAACTTGATGTAGTGATGGTTGGCCATATTACTTTTCAAGACATGGATCAAGACTAAGATCATATTGAGGAAAGTGTTGAGGATGCTCCTTTGGCTTTGGAAGAGGAGAATAAAGCTACAGTCGATTAGTTGAAAGAAATCAATCTCGGAACAGTTGAACATCCTCGCCCAATTTTCCTTAGTGCAAATTTATCATCTGAGGAGGAGATGGAGTATGTTAAATTACTTCAGGAGTATCGAGATGTATTTGCATGGTCTTATAAAGAGATGCCGGGATTGGATCCTAAGGTAGCAGTCCACAATTTGGCAATCAAACCTGGGGGAAAACCAGTGAAATAGGCTCAAAGGCGATTTCGTCCAGAGTTGATTCCCCTGATTGAAGTTGAAGTCAATAAACTCATTGAAGCCGGTTTCATAAGGGAAGTCAAGTATCCTACTTGGATATCAAACATCGTTCCTATTAAAAAGAAAAATGGGCAGTTAAGAATTTGTGTAGATTTTCGAGACTTAAACAATGCATGTCCGAAGGATGATTTTCCTCTTCCCATCATTGAGATTATGGTAGATGCCACAACTGGTTATGAGCAACTCTCTTTCATGGATGGCTCATCTGGCTATAATCAAATCCCAATGACTGTCAAGGATGCAGAAGCAACAGCATTTCAAACACGGAAGGGTATATATTGCTACACAGTTATGCCTTTTGGACTGAAGAACACTGGTGCAACTTATCAACAAGCAATGCAAAGAATCTTTGATGATATGCTCCACAAAAATGTTGAGTGCTATGTTGATGATCTAGTTGTAAAGTCAAAGAAAGCAACTGACCACATCCTAGATCTTCGACAAGTATTTCAACACTTACGTAAATTTCAGCTGAAGATGTATCCTTTAAAATATGCATTTGGAGTCTCTTCAGAAAAGTTTTTAAGGTTCATTGTGAGACATCGAGGCATTGAGATTGATTAGTCCAAAGTTGATGCAATCCTCAAGATGTCGGAACCTCAAAACGTTCATGAACTCAAAAGCCTGCAATGGAAATTGGCATACATTTGAAGGTTTATTTCAAATTTAGCCGGTCGATGTCAGCCGTTCAGTCGACTCATGAAGAAGAGAGTTCCTTTCGAATGGGATGAAGCATGTAGCAATGCTTTTAGAAGCATTAAATCTTATTTGATGAATCCACTTGTGCTTAGAGCACCAATACAAGGGCGTCCCCTCATCTTGTATATTGCTGCTCAAGAATGCTCTTTAGGAGTATTATTAGCACAGGAGAATGATGAAGGAAAGGAGAACGCACTGTGTTATCTCAATAGAATGCTAACTGGTGCTGAGTTGAACTATTTGCCAATAAAAAAGATGTGTCTAGCATTAATGTTTGCTATAAAGAAAATGAGGCATTTTTTGCATGCTCATTCAGTTCGGTTGATTTCGCGGGCTGATCCCATCAAATATTTGATGGCCAAACCAATTTTGTCTGGAAGGTTAGCGAAGTGAGCATTATTACTTCAAGAATTTGAAATAACATACATTCCACAAAGAGCAACAAAAGGGCAAGCTCTTGCTGATTTCCTTGCAAACCATCCTATCCCAAATGATTGGAAGTTCTCTGAAGAGTTATCGGATGAAGAGGTTTTTCTTGTTGAAGTTCCACAACCTTAGAGAATGTTCTTTGATGGTGCATCTAGTCAAATGGGAGTAGGAGCTGGAGTTGTTTTCATCACTCCAGAAAGAGAAATTCTACCTTTCACGTTCAACTTAGTCGAGCGGTGTTCAAATAATGTGGTGGAATATCAAGCTTTGATACTTGGTCTAGAAATGGCAATCGACATGGAAATATCTAACTTAAGGGTATTTTGAGATTCAAAGTTAGTTATCAACCGAGTACTTTCTTTATATGAGGTAAGAAAGCCAGAATTATTGCCTTACTTCAACTATGTTGTTAAACTTCTCTCTCAGTTTGATAGTGCTTCCATCGAGCACATATTGCGAAAAGAAAATTGCTAAGCTGATTCCTTAGCAAATTTGGCATCAACTCTAGCATTGCTAGATGAAGAAGTGAGGGTGCCAATATGCAAAAGATGGGTAATACTGCCTATGTTGGATGTTGAACTCGAAGAAGTGGATGTTGTCTCTGTCTATCAAATTGATAAAGAAGATAGGTGACAACCGCTTATCGATTATCTGGAGCATGGAAAATTGCCAAATGATCTAAAGAAGAAAGTTGAAGTGAGACATCGAACTTCTCGCTTCATAAACTTCAAAGGCACGCTTTATCATCACTCTTTTGATGGATTTTTTCTACGCTGTCTTAGGGAGAAAGAAGCTCATTCAGGTGTTTGTGGTGCACACCAATCTAGGCCAAAGTTGCACTTTCAGATTAAAAGGATAGGGAACTATTGGCCAATGATGGTAACAAATTGCATGACTTACGCTAAAAGATGTCAAGAGTGTGAATTGCATGCAAACTTAATTCATCAATCACCTGAACCGCTTCACCCAACTGTAGCATCATGGCCTTTCGAAGCATGGGGATTGGATGTTGTAGGACCGCTTCCAAAAAGTTTAAATGGTCACCTGTACATTCTTGCTGCTACTAATTACTTCTCAAAATGGGCTGAAGCTGCTCCATACAAAGAAATCAAGAAGAAGACTATGGTGAGCTTTATTAGAACAAACATCATTTATTGTTTTGGTGTGCCTCAATACATCATAACTGATAATGGAAGGGAGTTCTACAATAAAGCCATGGACAAGTTATGTGAGCAATTCAAATTCAAACAATATAATTCGTCCATGTATAATGCACCAGCAAACGGACTTGAAGAGGCATTCAATAAGACTCTGGGTAAACTTCTCAAGAAAATAGTCAATCGATGAAAAAAAGATTGGCATGAAAGGTTGGGGGAAGCATTATGGGCTTACCGAACTACATATAGAACATCAACCCAAGCAACTCCATATTCGCTTGTTTATGGTGTAGAAGTTGTTATTCCTCTCGAACAACAAATTCCATCCTTGAGAATTGTCATTCAAGAAGGTCTCTCCAATGAAGACAATGCTCGGCTTCGCCTGCAAGAGTTAGAAGCACTAGATGAAAAACGGCTTGAAGCACAACAATGTTTGGAGTGTTATCAAGCCTAAATGTGCAAAGCCTTTAATAAGAAGGTGCGAATTTGCTCTTTTCAAGTTAGTGATTTGGTTCTAGCAGTGAGAAGACCAATAATCATATCGCAATGTATGGGTAATAAGTTCCTCTCAAATTGGGACGGGCCATATGTAGTTTAAGAAGTTTACTCAAATGGAGCATACAAGATAGTTGATCAAGATGGAGTGTGGATCGGGCCAATCAATGGCAAGTTTTTGAAGAGATACTATGCCTAGAAGCTCGACAACGCTCCTGGCCCGCATGAGCTAAAAACTGTGAACGGCTAATAATTCTAATAAAAAAAACAAAAAAAAAATCTTGTAATTGAACTACGTTCTGACTTGATCCTTAAAAAAAAAAGGTATGTAGGCAGCTTGGTATTATACTAAGTTCAGTCACACACACATAAAAAAAATCTCTCTTTTGTAATTGAACTACATTATGACTTGATCCTTCCAAAAAGAAGGTACGTAGGCAACTTAGTATTTTGCTAAGTCCAGTCGCAAAAAAAAAAATCAAAATTGAGCAAAAAGAATAAGTGTGATGAGTAATTTATGAAATCAAATTTTATTAATAATGAAGGAATTCGATTACATTCAAACAAAAAAAAAACTAAGCAAAGTCTAAAAAAAAGCCTCTATGGATTCCATTCAAGTTGCTCCAACTCAGTGCGCTTATCAGAAAGAAGCTTTTGCAACTTAGAGAGAGATTGCTCATCTTCTTCACTACGGACTGGTATAGCTTCAACTTTGGATATTTCCTCACGAGCTTGAGAAACCATGCTCTATTTCTCCAAGACATCACTCTTCATACTTTCTAAGGAGGACTCAAGTACTTTCTTCCTTGAAGTTAGCCTGGCCATTTCTTCCTCAATTTTGGCAAGTTCATCCTCAACAAATGAAGCATTGGCAATGACCTATTTCTCAAGATTTAAAGAATCATCCAATTTCCCTTTTAACTTCTACAATTCCTTTAGCTGAAATTCTGATGAAACAATTGAAGAAAAAGATGATTTCAGCTGTAAGAAATCATTTACATGCTTGAGGTAGCCCGCAAACTGCTCTCTTAAGATGGTGGTATCAAATCCTTCTCCTTTTTCAATACCATCAAATATTATATGGGCTTGTTCAGCAAGAGAAGGAACATGTGCTGTAGAAGTTCGATCAATTTTGGCTCTTAATCCCTTCCATGCCATCACTGAAACTTTATGGCAACAGTCAGTCATAAGATCATTATCGCAAAATGCAGACATTTTAGAAGTAGCAAGATAACTCATTTTCTTTATTTGATGAGTATCTTGTGGTTTTCCATTATAGTGACCAGTGCTAGATTCTCTCAATGGAGGATTTCCATCAAGATCCTTCAAAGTAATTAGGGGAAGATCGAAAGAAGCAGGCCCAAGTATAGAACTCATGCTATCTATAGGCAATGCACAAGGTTCATCATCGCAAATCATGTCATTGAAACCCATCTGCAATAAGAAATTTGAAAAAAAAAAGGGTTCAAGAGATTGAAGTAAAAGAAAAAAAAAGTTGAAAAAAAAAGAAAAAGAAAAAAAAGCTTACCGGGTCTTCAGCATCATAAAGTTGTTGTGCTGACGAAGCCTGCTTGTTTTGCTTTATTTTCTTCCAACAACGATCGGAATCATGCTGCTCTTCATTTAAAGAAGATGAATTAAGTATCTTCCTTTTATAACACCTTTGTTTGGAGTGGGAATCCAATGCTTCTTCAACTGTTTTTGGAGTTGTTGCAGCTTGGATGGAGATGCCATTATTTGAGGGATTTGACTTATCGCTAACTTCTATAAGAAAATTTTTCTGTGTAAAAGTACCAGCAGCTGTTTGAGGTTTCAACTTTAACATAATTGGTGTCTCTCTCTTATCTTTCTCAATAGTAGATTCTTGGGGAGGATTTAAAGGGATGCATCTACTCTTCTCAACATTTGAATTCTTCAGACGGGAAGACTTTGAAGATTTCACTAGTTTTGGCATAGTTTTTAACTTTGGTATCTCATCTTGAGGGAAAGCTTTAGACCATTCCATTTTCCACCAATCCTTTATGCTTCAATACAAGAGAAATGACTATTAAGCCTCACTAAAGGAATGGTTACTCTAGCACCACTAGATAAATGAACACAAGATTTCCAAAGTTGTATGACTGTTTCCAAACACACTTTTGCAAAGGATATATCCATGTTACCAGGAAGATCTTGGCAATAACCCAATTGTCTACTAAATCTGTGGGGGCTATATGACTCAATGAAGTATTAATTCTTATAGTGCAAAGTCAAGAAGCTTGAATTGATGAAGTGTTCCACTTTTTGTGAAGATAACTTGTCATTATCTTCTAAAAGGAGGTCTCTCTTAATCACACGAGATGGACCCAAATAAGCTTTCCTTTTCATGAAAAGTTTGGTGACTTTAGTTTCATTGTAGTATTTGGCCATTCGTTGTCCACTATAGGAAGTCATTCTAGCATCTCCATTAATATCATGCGTAAAATGCGTCTCAAAATGGTTAGCTAGCCAAGCATAGACATAATGGAAAGGTAATGGAACTTCACACCTCTTCAAAGTTATTGCAGTAGAAATTGCTCGAAGGCCCCTATAATGCTTGCCAAAACAAGAATAGCCAAGGAAAATGTTTCACCAGAGGCTATCTTACTTGCAATTTGAAAGTACTTGGGCGAATAAGATTCACTAGATCATGTGGAAGAGCAAACTTGCATAACCAACAAGAAATCAAAGCAGCCAAATAAACTTCTTCTCGTAGATCATCTTTTATGTTTAGAATTTCAAAAGGCTTTTTCCAGTTTGCATCTCGTGGTAACTTGTTGCTAATAACACCAGAAGGATTAAAATTCTTCTTAGGAGGAGCAGTTCTCTTAGTGTAGTCCTTTTCAGGAGGCTCAGGATATCTAACAGAACCGCGAAAGCAAAAGTTTACCCAGTTGCGAACATTCAACTCAATGGTGCTCTCAACCCGCTTGGCATTTGTGTAGTAAGCATAGAACAAGTTTTTGCAGCTTCATGGTAAGAAAGGGGCTTCACCTTCATCAATTCCAATAAGATCTGCAATTGAAAGGATCATCTCATTATAAAATGAGCCATGGATAGGAAGTTCACCTAGGAACTTCAAATCCAAAAGAGAAATTGACTCTTCTCCAGCTGGTCCAGCTGGGAGAAAAAGAGTATTTGTTGAAGCACTCCGATGTTCACAAAAATGATGAATGACGTTGGGGCAGCGATCATAAGTGAAGAGTGATGCGAACAAAGCATGATACACATTGGCTTCCAAAAGTAGTTGCTTGTTACTTGCCAGCACATCTTCAAGTCACTTCCAATAATATTCGACAAATGAAAATGCACCAGCAAATTTGAAAAAAAGATGCCAAGAAACTTCATTGTTATGGATAGGACTCCTCAAAAGTAGAAGATTATTTGATGGACTTTGAAGCGAATGAAGTGAAGATTACAGCAAAAGGCATTGTACACATTTAACAACTTCATGTGAAAGTTGGAATTCACATGACCGTTCAATAGTCCAATCCACAAGATGAGGTGGGTCAACTTTGTTTGATGCGTTGGCTCCCAAAAATTCATCAGTAGATCTTTGAAAAGTGAAAATTATTCTAGGATTTGAATCATCTTCGTTGTCGCTCAAAAATTTCATACATAGAATTTTGCGCGAAGCCAAAAGATCAATTATACGAACCATTTTGATGAAGTCTCGAAAGCAGTTGACTACCTAAAAAAAAAATCAAAGGAGAACTTGCTAAAAAAAATCAAATTAAATCAAAATCAATTTTGATATGTCCAATATAGTTCATATGAATTTAGAAAAAATCAAGTCCATATGATCAACTGTGTTCAAATCAAATTAAATTCTCAGGTTGTTGGTCATCAATTAAATTGGGCATATCAAATTAAAAGCAAGTATGTGAGATTATTGTCGTGTTCATCTTTAAAAAAAATATGTGTATATGTATGCATGTATATATATATATAAATGAATAAAAAAAATTAAAAAAAATAATAATAGTAATAAAAGAAAAAAATAAAAAAAAAGAAAAGAAAAAGCTTTCTTCTTCTCCGTTCAGCCCGACAGGAGAAGCAAAAGGCCAGCCCTCTCCGATCGGACTTCCGGCCACCAAACCGATGCAACTGGGCGGCGATCGACTCCCTGGACATCGCCTATCTCGGTTTTGGCCTCCGTTTCGCCTACCGAAGCATGGCACAGGCGAATCGACTTCTTCTCTCTCCTGCGGCGCTGCTTGCTTCCTCCGGCTGGATTTTATGATCTCCTGCAAGTTTTGATCGTGGAGACTGCCATCGGACGACTCTTCGTTGTCCCGGACTCAGTTCTGGTTTGCTTTCTCACCGGATGGACCTTCAATCGCTCGAATCAAAGCTGTGAAAATCTAACAGTTTCTTTGCTACGACTTTCCGACGAGACAATATTCAAAGGACGATTCCGGCTAAACGAAGCACAAACAGCAAAAGTTGACACTGGATCTCAACTCCCCATGCAATTCCGAGCCTTTTGATGTAAGTCTTGCAAATTTCTGAGCCAAAAACCGATTTTTCGGCCACCATGCACGGCGGCGGCGGCGCTCCGATGGCCGGCCGGCGGTGGGTCAGCGAGGTCATCAAGAGCAGAATTTTGTGTGTCATGTTTGGTGTTCAAGTCCGAAGCTCAATTTTTGATTGACAAAAAAAAAATCGATATCGGATTTATTGTCATATGCATGCATGACAATAATATGCTCGTATGAAAAATACTATATAGATTGATGTCACCCAATATTCTATGGTATAATCTTATCAATTTATTGAGTTTTATAAAAAAAAAAGAGAGCATGGGCATATGAAGATCACAAATTGCAAATTAAGGCAAAGCAAATAATCGATATGTTGACTCGTTTATGTAACTATCAATTCAAAGTAATGCCGCGAGTAATATACAAATTAAAGGGAGAAGCAAATTAAAGCAGTTAAAGTGCGAAAAAAAAATCAATCAAAATCAATTTCATGAATTAAATCAGCTGCAATTGAGTTGAAAAAAAAAGAGCGTACCTAACAATTGAGTGTGCATTAGACGATTGAAGTTGATGTCGGCTTTCTTGAAGTTTTAATGTGAAAAAAAAAAATGTATCAAGCAGGAAAATTCTTTTTATGTAGAATTGTCAACTTCGAGTTTGACAAGGATTTAAATTTTCAACTCCGAGTCCGACAAGGATTTAAAAATTTCAAATCCAAATTTGACAAAGATTCAGATTTTCAACTCTGAGTTCAATAAAAATTTTAGTTTCTCAATTTCAAATTATGAGGAATTTAATTTCTTGAAGAAACAAAAATAAATAATAAGAAATTCTAAAAAAATTTTAATTAAAATTTCACTATTTGGGCTTTAAAAAAAGAGACCTATTAAATTGGAGTTGTCAGAAAAAAAAAAATGTCAAACTTGAAAATTCAAATTTAAAAAAAAAAAAAGAAAAGAAGAAGAAGAAAAGAAAAGAAAGAAAGTCATGCCATAAAAAAAAAAGGAAAGGGGGCATGAATTGAAAAAAAAAATTCTTCAAATTTTTGAGACCCGTCCAAGCAAACTAATGAACAAGTTTCGAGGAGGCATCTGTAAACACCTAAATTTTATTTAAGTTAATTTAATTATTAACTTAATTATTTTAATTAGCTAATTAAATTATTGATTAGTTAAATTAAATAATTTATTTTAATAACCGATCAAAATATTTAAATGGTTATTAAATAAAATTATTAGATAAATATTATTTACACCATAAATAAATAATGTAGTAAAGTCCAATAAAAATTAGCCAAGTAGACCAATTAAATTAAAATTTGGTTAATAAGTCAGATATCTATATAAGTCAGGTGATGCAGCAGCAACCGATCAGAGCCCGCCAAGTGGACCAATTGAATTACATCTTTTGGCAAGGGGACCCTTTCAAATTTCTATAAATAGGAGGTATCTCTTCATATAGAGAGATACATACAGACTTGTAGAGAAAAAAACAGAAAAGAAGCCTCGAAACTCTGTCAAACTCAAGACTCAAAAATTCTCTCTCAAGTTCAAAGAATCAAAGTTCCACGTCAATTCAAGATCAAGTCTCCACGGCTTTTGAATGGTCAAATACTCATTCTTTATCAATTCAACGTCAAGTCTTTTCGGCTGTTGAATCGTGTTCAAAATCAAGTTTTTTGACCCTTGAATCGCGCTCCCGACAAAGAGAATAATCAGAAGATAATCTTCATTGTAATAGAAGATTTAAGTAGAGATTGTATCCACTACATCACAAATATAATTTGTATTTTGTAATTTTTTGCTTTTTAATTTCAGGAACAAATTTTATGTCTACAGTTACTATATATATGATGTAATAGTCTAAGCAACCCTAACTATCTCATTTCCAGTGAGCTCCATCTCTTTATCCCCATTTGCATCATTGAACCTTTTCTCTTCTTCCTTGGCCTCTTGTAAGGGTTTATAAGTATAAAACCAAGCACAAATTACATAATAAACAAGATTTACGACTTGGATACCTGTTACAAGCCAATAATAGTAATCTAATCTTCCCCTGTTAAGATTCCTATCAGGCAACCAATTATTTTCTTGGCCAGTATACCTTTGAACTAATGAAACTATAAGCGTACCTATATAATTTCCCATTGCAATAGCTATCCAATAGAGAGCTCCAGCGGTGCTTCTCATGCCTTCAGGTGATTGAGGAACTAACCAAAACACACTTATTGGAATAATGGCTTCAGGATTATCCAGTAAGTTGTGATGGGCAGCTACTGCTTTTCTTTTGCTCTCAACTAATGCTGAAACAATAGTTGCAATTATGTTAACAAAAAAGCCTATGCCCATTCTCTGTAGGCAACTGATGCCTGAGGGGTTTCCAGTAAAACGACGAGCAAAGGAGACGAAAACACGTTCATATAAGATGAGTCCTGTGAGCATTGTTAAAATACTAAAGATGGATAAACTTGCTGGTGGGATTTCGAAAGAACGGGACAAATGACGATCCATAGTGCGAGCTTGTTGGATAACAAAGCTTTGAAGATGTGAAGAAGCAGTTATAAGTAAGATCCCAGATGCCCAAATGGGTAGCATTCTTATGATGGATTTTAGTTCTTCAACTCTGTGGACTGTAGCTAGCCTCCAAAGATTTAGTGTCTTCGGAGCTGTTTGCTCATCATCTTTTGTCACAATTGCAGCTTTATCTAACCACCTGCAAGAACAAATTCGGTACTGAGATGAAATGAAAGCATTGATTTTCATTTTGCTATGTACAAATTTGTTCAATCCACTGCTAACTAGTCTTTTTTTTCCCCCTTTTTCACTGAAATGAAATATGCAAGTATTACCCGCTAACCAACCGTAACTAATCAGACTGTCTCCAAATAAATAAATTTTTTCTTAGAAGTAAGCATTGTTGTTTTGAACTTTGTGCAGATTGGTGTTTTGAACTTTGTGCAGAAAATATGTAAGTATAACTACTTCATTAGGGTTTCAAGTTATCTTAAGATTTAATAAAACATACTTGAACTGATTAGTGTGCAAAAGTCTTCCATCGTTAGAAATAGCAGCATCAAGCTCCCCATTCTGGTACAAGAGCCTAGGTCATCTGGCACTGGTATTTTCCTCTTCTTCGTAGCAGCAACAATGACTTGAGCCAATCTGATCAAAGGTCTACCACCTGGTTTTAACTTGATATAAAGTGGAGAACCAACTACAAAAGCTACAATAGACAACGCCATGGCTATAGTTGGGATTCCAAGGCCCCAAGCCCAACCCACATTATCTTGTATATAAACTACAATCGTCAAGGCAATTAATGTTGCCATTCCCATGCTAAAATAATACCAGTTGAAGAAGTTCCATCGGCGAGAAATAACACACGATTTGGTCATATCGATTTGGTCCGCAGCAAAGGTAACCACAGAAGGCCTGATGCCACCAGTCCCAAGAGAGGTGAGTAGGAGGGATGTGTAGAGAACCCATAATTGTGAACTTGAGGCTTCTTTGCAATTTTGTTGGGTTGGACATGGAGGTGGTCGGAGAGATGGCAGCGCTGCTGATATAGTAATGCTGATCATTCCCTGTGAGAGGAGACATATATAGTTTTTTCAGTAAAAGATGGTTATACATACAAGACATAAACGTTAAAAGATACTATTGAGAGAGACCAGTTCATAGATAAGGGAAGCGACGATGATGGTCCAAAAGCGGCCTGCAAAAGAGTCGGCAATCAAAGCACCGATAAGGGGAGTGAAGCTGGCCGTTCCACCGAAATTGGTGAGGATATTGGAGGCCTTAACTAGAGGGAAGTTCAGCTGCTGTGTCAAATACGTAATCATATTGGCATGAAATCCAGTGGCTGCAAATCTATCACATATTTCATTTGCTGCATAAAAGCAAAAATAAAGAAGAAATATTATTTGGTCATAAATAATAGTTATAAATAAAATTTATGAATGAACTTTGTTACTTGTTCGTCTTTTCTCTTTGGTGTGGAATTTTAGTGTATCTTTTCTTTTTGTTTTATTTATTTTCAAAAGGGAACTTTTCATAGTTACCATACAAAAAAATATTAGGTATGGCTGGTTTAACCAACTGACATTTCTGATTCTAATATTTGCCTGTAAAGTTCAAACTGATGGTATAATCCTTATAATTATATAAGACACAACAAATAATGCGAAAATTTTACCTACACTGAGTCTATGCCACCATTGATGGATCAAACCAATGAAAATAAAGTTTCTTATTGAAACGAGTGTATTTCTGATCATATACCGAGACAAAAAATGATAAAACTGAAACACCTTTTAAAAAATCATTAGTGTCATTGGTTTGGACTATAAACATAGCTATAAAGCCGGTCTACGCAAGTAATTTCCACAAATAATAGCTAAACCAAATTCATCATTAATTTTTCATAATTATGTTTGATAAACTGAAATGTCATGTATTTCTATTTTAATATGCATAAAAAGTATATTTGATGACATAAATTAGCTAGATTACCTAGTTTTACTAAACCTTGTTTAACTCTGAAACACTAAAACTGAGAAACTACCAAAGCCATGATAACAATATTTTATTTAAGATCATTTTAAATAAATTTTTCATTAATGATAATAATAAAGAGAAAGGAATGAACTGACATATTTACACTGCCCTAATAGTCACTCACCAAGGATGAATGGCAGTGTCTTGATGCCTCCAAGCTGGTCATGTTTTCTACGGGCTTTCTCCTCCTCCTCCTCCTCCTCCTCCTCCTCGTTCCCATTGTTGACAATTCCCTTGTTTTCCAACTCCATGCCTTCCTATTTGTTTCATGTCCTAATTCAGAGCAAGGTGTTAGTTCCAATATATGTACTGACATGGGATTTAGGACAAACACTGGTCCTACAAATGTTTACTTAATTGCAACCTGACGCGGTATCTTATGTCATACTTTATCAATCTTATCATTATTATTATTTTAAAAGGAAAATTACAATCTTGTTTTTATAAAATATTGAAATTAACTCACATTTTGAAAAATATATCAATATATTTTTAAATTTTGTTTCCGTTGAAATGTTTTATCCTTTTGTCCATATTTTGTATTTTTCCGTTAAACGCTTAAGGAAAAGACAAAAATATTCTAAAATGATACTTTTCTTCTTATTGGTGGCCGAAATATGCAAAAAGTGAGTGTGCTCTTTTTTAGGCGATATCTAATCGACCTTCAATAAACTCTGATGATAATAAGAATGAAACTCCTCTCCTTAATCTCTATTTTTCATTTCTACTATTTATTTTCTTTTTCTTTGTTTAAAATTGCAAAATGCAAAATGAAAACAATAATAGACGGTTCATGTCCCGGAACAATACTCTCTCATCTCTCCAATGACTTTGATGTACTAAGGTGAACTAAAATCGATTCTTCCTCACCTTTTGAGTTTTTTTTTTCCCCTCTGTTTATTAAGTCTTTAGATTTGAAATAGCGAAACCACTATTCAATGAGGTAGTTGTCAAGCCTATTACAACCAAACGACTCAAAGACAATTTAAATTAATTGCATTTCTTAAATTTCCATGAAATTTTGAGTATCTTACTGTATAATTTAGGGTTTAATTTCATTTTAATTTCTAACCACATGCATAGTGGCGGTCATGGCAACACTCTAATAATTAATTTTTTCAAATACAAGAATACAAGAGTTAATTTTGATATTTTATAGGAACAAAATCACACTGTTTCTTTTAATTTTCCTTTTATCTCTCTCGTATGACTAACTTTTTTTCATTAACTTAAACGTGGACAAGCAGAAAATTAGGCAAAAGGATAGAATGGTTAAACGGAACCAAAATTTAGAGATATACTAATTTATTTTTCAAAATACAAAGATATACGAATTAATTTTAATATTTTATAGAGATAAAATAGTAATTTTTTCTTATGATTAATTGTCGTTATTGCAATAAATAGTTTGACAAAATAATTATTTAATTTCGCAAGTTTATTTGTAATTATAATAATTTAATAATAAATACGTGTTGCTAAATCATTAAAATAATTCTCTTAAGTGAAGGTATTTGTATTGTCGAACTTTTAATAATTATAATATATTAGATTTAAATGGCAACAAGTCTAAATTTTATAAATTAATCGGTTTATTTATTAAACAAAATCAATAAATTCAAAATTATAACCAAATCTAACGGACTAAATAATTAGTTATTCCTAAATAGTTTTGGGACAATGTGATAAGAACATGTAAGAAGGCAATTTGGAATAATTATGTAAAAATAAAATTAGGGGAAATTTATTTTTTATTTATTGTAGTTTGATCCAATAAACAATTTAATATTTGTGTTCTCAAAAATATATTATTTAGTCTCTGTAATGTGCAACCTTTGAAGAAATTATTTCTTCTGCCAAAAATTTAAACTGTTTGTTGTTAAGTATCTACAGAAAAAGTCCAATTACGAAATTATATTTTTTGTGCTAAAAGTACGATTCATTTTTTAAAAAATATATGAATGACACCAAATTATCGTAAAATAAATTGAATTAAATATTTATATTATTAAAAGAAATAATTTTTGCATAATAAAATGCAATAAAAATAGAATAAAGTGTATTTTTTTATTATGTTTATTCAAAATCAACGGCAAAAAATATAAAATTTGCATAATAAAACTAACACAACAGCTAATTAAGTAGTCCAATGGTGGCATCTTAAACGCACGTTATAAAAAAAAAAAAAAAGGCAATAATGAGGAGAGGAGGGAGGGGCTCCCCAAACTCTAAAAAATTTAAAAAGTTTTATTTGTAAGCAGTACAAACAAATTTCTTTACTTTGATTTGGCCTCTCTAAATTTTGAAAATTTTCTTTTGGCCCCTTTAATTTTGGAGTTTGTTCCGCCTCTGGCAATAATTGAGACTTCTTATTTGTTGACGTATTATTTTTCTTATCCTACTTTATTTGTTATTTAATGATAATTATATATTTTTTTTTAAATTAAAATTTATTGCCTGAATCTACTTTTCACACACGTATACATATATATGCACGTGGATCGGATTGATTAATTTAAAGTACCTTACCTACATGTTCGGGTCAATAATTTTTTTTACTTGATTTAATTGATTAAATGTGTGAATCCTTAGATTATAAACGGATTGGGTTGAATATGAGTTCAACATAAATTCGTGGATAAATAAATTATAATAATAACATTATTTTTAAATAAAATGCAACTCTTTAAGAGAATTAGTAAAAAAAAAAGAATAAACTTAAAATTTTAATTATACAATAATTTCAAAAACTACAAGTATACTTCAATGACAATATCAAAATTAAATTTTTTAACATGTTAATTATTATCATCATCAAAATTATAATTAACAATGAAAAATTAAATTTCCTAATTAAAAAAGACTGATCAGTAAAATTAAAAATACTTAGTGATATAATTATATAATATGTTTAATTCAAACTACAATATACTCCTCCAAAAGCAAAGGTAATATTTACTAAATATGTAAATAATTTAATATTTATATTCAAAAATAAAAATCAAATCAACTAAATAATTCATAATTTAGTTATGAGTTGGGTCGCGTTTGTGAATTTATCTAGACTCATAAAAATGACCCACCCAACCTCAACACATTATATCTTCAAATCTATCGGATTGAATTAAGTCGCTTGGGTTGGGTCAGGTTATAACAGATCATGTGTATATAAAAAAAACTTATATATATATACACACGCTCATTTTATGTTTATTTTTCATATATAAAATTAATAGTTGGTTGTCATTTGAAAATTGGTAATCTTTACACTCTATCCATGTATTTTTACTTTTCATTTTTTTAGAGTTTTGTCCAAAATTGCATGTCATTTTTTATATATTAAGGAATACTATTTATTTGTTCAATTTTACTCTTATATCTATAGATAACTATTTCTACAATTTCCTAAAAGCTAATTTTATTGCTTCCCTCTCTCTTATAACTTCAATGATAAATTAATTAAAAAAAGAGTTGTTAGATTGAAGTAATTACGTAAATAAATATAATGGTTCTGAAAATTAGAACAATTGATTTAATTCAGAATCAGATCATAATACGATCAAGTTCTTTAAATTTATTGGATTTTAATAATAAGCTTATTGAATTGCTTTGTATGTTAATTATCTGCCAGAAGCCTTTGCAATATTTAAATTTGGATAGTACTTAGATGAAACGAGTTGTTTATCATTGCATTTTGAGCCCAACACTATCGATCTATTGGAAAAGCTCTGTTATATTTTAAAATTTCAATAGTATTTAATTTAGATTTTTTTGGAGTCTATTAAAATATTTTGGTATTCCATTCAGACTTTTATAAAATCCATAAAATATGATATTGTTCAATTATCTATATTATATATAAAGGGAGAGAATAAGGAAAAGAATAATAAGATTTTCAATATCACTTTTAATGAAATTTGGAATATCCTAAACTAGCATCAGTCCTAGCCAATTTGAAAATTACATTCTATATTAATAAGTATTTGAATGAGTGGTTCGACACTCTTTTCCCATAACTGATGCCAAGGGTTCGATTCTCATGAATGCAGTAAATACTGGCTGAGAGCACTTTATCCCTTCATGGGCCAATCCAGTGCGAGCAGGATTTAACTCTAACTTAGTAGACTCGAGCCACCTGTGCTTAAGACAGAATAAAAATTAGATTTTGTTATTTGATTGGATATAATTTTTAAAATTATTTTTTAAATAAATATATATAGATAATAAAAAAGAAAAATATATTCTTCTTTTTCTGTATGGTTTGTAGGGAAAATTGATGATTTTATTTGATAATGATAGAACGTTTCTTTTATGTAATTTTTTTATTAATTAATTAACTTATTTATTTATTTTAATGTGCAATTTAGAAAAATAGAGAAATAAAATTAGATCCTAGCATTATTTGCTTTGAAATTTCATTTGTTGACTTGACTATAATTTTTTTTTTTTACATCAAATTTTATTAAATTACATCATTGCTAATTAAAGAATGAGTTGATTTTTGAAATTTAAATTGGTAATTTTTTTTAATATAATTTGTTTCTGGTTATATATTGAGTTCTGAAAAGAGTTCTATTCTTAATAATAATTATTTTATTATTCCTTTTCTTTTTCGTTACTGAATTATTCTGTAATTACTATCCCTTTAATTTAGTGAGAGATTTATATCTGCTTTGAAATAAATAGATCACCTCTTTATGATTAAATATTTTTAATTTTCTTAATATTTTTTCTATTATATTCTAAATCTGTTTAACTTGAAAAAAAATAATATTTATAAAACTGAAAAAAAGCACTAAAACTATATACTTCTATTTTGGGGTCACTTTTGAATGTTTTGAGAATTTGTGGATTCATACATTCTTTTCTTGGATGCACTAGGTAAGTAGTACTGTCACTATAGGCAACTATAGGTAAAGTAATTATCATTATCAATTTATATCATATATACATTTGTATTCTTTACCAAGTAGAAAAAATAATTTATTATTATTTTCATTAAAGTTGCATATAAATACTGATTTGGAGTTGAGAGCTAGAGGTTGAAATTGAGTGATGACTCGATTTTTTTTTTTGGGCACTTATTAAGGTTTTAAAAATTTGCATTCATAAAATAGAGACTGAAAAATTAGATTTAGGGATTATGTTGAATTTTATTTTGAGACCACTTCATTATAAATAAAATAGAATTAAGTACATAAAAAGTAGCATTACAAGTAGCTTGCACGACAAAGCCAATAAGAATTAAGCAATTGTATTTACTTTAATCTAAATAAAATTTATGCTTTGATATTATATAGATAAAAAAATTAAAATGAGTACAAATATACAACGAGTATAGTCAACATGCAATGTACGTGATAAAAAAGTCTAGTGACTTTTAAAGTCCATACAAATTTGATGGTATAAAAAATTATTGATTTGGAAGGATTATATAAAATTATTGATTTATTAGAATTTAGAGTGATAGATATGAATAATAGTCATTCACAAATCCATCCTCAACTCAAACATTTCAAAAATCTTTTAAAATCTAATAAAGTCTTAATCCAATACACCTTTTAATAGAATAGAAGTGGGCAGATACCCGCAAACTTTAAATTACTTGTATAAGTATCCATTTCAAATCCGTTTAAATACCTATTTAAGTACCTGCATTCGAACCTGTTTAAATACTATCTGATACGGCAACCACCTAGTAGCATAGACTAAACAACCTCCAAATCAATCTAAATCTCAAAATCCCAAAATCAAACCTATTACATGAAATTCTACACCCCCAAATCAACAAGAATATGGTAACATAGAATATAAAAAGAAGAATTGAATCAACGCCACAAGTACTTACTTGATAAGTTTAAACAATCCTTGAAGTAACAATAAGAAAGAACCAAGCTCTCTTGAAGAACAAACTCAAATTTCTATTATCAATGATCATCTGTCTGTGATCACATTTTTGGTAGCTCTTTATAGCCTTATACCAACCCTAAATCTCAAATACTACTAACTAACCTTAAAATACTTGCATTGGACCGAACCCAACACAAGCTGCCTCGTAAAAAGCAATAAAAATTAACTGATTGGGCTTAAATTATTGGCCCAAACGTGTAGTCTACTAAAAGGATGTCATGTGTCACTTAATTAAGTCATGTGAAACTTATTTAAACTAATTCTAAGGTTCAATATAATATTAAATAAAGAAGTCCAATTAAAGTCCAAAACACATTAAAAAAAAGTCCACAATATGCAACCACCTAGTAGCATAGACTAGAAAACCTCCGAATCAATCTTAATCTCAAGATCCCAAAATCAAACCTATCACATGAAATTCTACACCCCCAAATCAGCAAGGATATGATAACATAGAATTGAATCAATGCAACAAGTACTTACTTGATAAGTTTAAACAATCCTTGAAGTAACCATAAGAAAGAACCAAACTCTCTTGAAGAACAAACTAAAATTTCTATTATCAATGATCATCTGTCTGTGATCACATTTTTTGTGGCTCCTTATAGCCTTATACCAACCCTAAATCTCAAATACTACTAACTAACCCTAAAATACTCGCATTGGACCAAGCCCAACATAAGCTGCTTGCAAAAGCAATAAAAACTAATTGATTAGGCTTAAGTTATAGGCCCAAACGTGTAGTCTACTAAAAGGATGTCATGTGCCACGTTATTTAATTCATGTGACACTTATTTAAATTAATTCTAAGGTCTAATCCAATATTAAATAAAGAAAGCCCAATTGAAATCCAAAACACATTAAAAAAAAGGGTCCACAATATTAACTAAAGATAGATAGGCCCATGCCCATTGAATGAGGCTCGTTCTTGTGAATTCAGCCTAAGCATGCTCCAATGTGCATAAGTATCTTGGCATTTTCTTAAGCTCTTCTCCACGCTTGATAAGCATATCTTCTTGAAGTTCGTATGAGATCAAAGCTTGTATGAAGATTTGCAATTGAGCTTTGACCTTTTTGGAACGTGCTCTAATGATTTGCCCCATTGGAATCTTCAAGCCTCCATCTTCATGGATGCCTTGGTGAGTTACATCATTCCCTCCGTCTTCAAAAGGATTCGTCCTCGAATCTAAACCTATATGATCACAGAGAGACAAATCAGCACATTAAAGGTATTACTGACACTATACTCACTTGGCAAGTCCACCCTATAGGCGTTATCATTGATGTTTTCAAGTGCTTGGAAAGGACCATCGCCTCTAGGATCAAGCTTGAATTTCCTTTAATTTGAAAACCTCTCTTTCCTGAAGTGCACCCAAACCCAATCTCCAGGCTCAAACCTCATAACCCTCCTGCCTTGATTGGCTCGTTGGGCATACTTCTTATTCTTCTCCTCTATGTGTTGTCTAGCTTTCTCATGTATGGACTTAATCAAATCTACCCTTTGCTGTCCATCTACATGAGCAATCTCATTCAAAGGCAAAGGTAACAAATCCAAAGGAGCTAGTGGATTAAAACTATACACAATCTCAAATGGTGAATAACCGGTAGAAGAGTGAATGCTCCTATTATATGCAAATTCAATCAATGGTAAGATATCTTCTCATGTTTTCAAATTCTTTTCGACCACAGAACGCAATGAAGACCCTAAAGTTCTATTAACTACTTCGGTTTGGCCATCTGTTTGAGGATGGCAAGTAGTAGAAAATAACTCAGTCCCTAATTATTCCCATAGAACACGCCAAAAGTGACTAAGAAACTTAGAATCTCTATTAAAAACAATTGTTCTAGGAATGCCATGCAACCTAACAACATCCCTAAAGAACAAATCAGCAACATGTGTAGCATCATCAAACTTATGGCATGCAATAAAATGAGTCATTTTGCTAAATCTATCAACTATAACAAAGATGTTGTCCCTACCCTTCTTAGTCCAGGCAATCCCAACATAAAATCCATAGATATATCTACCCAAGGACTATTAGGCACAAGTAAAGTAGTGTACAACCCGTGAGGTTGCACCTTGGACTTGGCCTACCTACATGCAATACAATCAGAGCAAAGTCTCTCTACATCTTTTTCATGTTAGGCCAATAGAAATGCTCTTGCAATATGTCAAGTGTTTTAGTAATGCCAAAATGTCCCATCAATCCCCCATTATGAGACTCCCTAACGAGCAATTCATGCATAGAATAAGATGGCACACAAAGCTTATTATCTCTAAATAAATAGCCATCATTTCTATAAAACCTTCAAAATGCAACTTATTCACATGCCTCATACACACTAGCAAAGTCAGAATCACATTGATACAAATCTTTAATATACTCAAACCCAATTAGCTTGGAACTAAGAGAAGATATTATAGCATACCTCCTAGATAATGCATTAGCAATAACATTGTCCTTACCTTGCTTGTATTGGACCATATAAGGGAACGTTTCGATGAACTCCAGCCACTTAGCATACCTTTTGTTTAACTTTCCTTGGCCTTTTAGGTGCTTCAAGCTCTCATGATTAGTGTGAATCATGAACTCCTTAGGCCATAGATAATGTTGCCAAGTTTGTAGAGCCCTCACCAACGCATACAACTCCTTATCATAAGTAGAGTACCTCAATTGAGCACCATTCAACTTCTCATTGAAATAAGCAATAGGATGCCCACCCTACAAAAAAACGGCACCAATACCTATTCCCGAGGCATCACATTCAATTTCAAAAGTAGAAGTGAAATTAGGTAAACTTAAGATGGAGCAGAATAAAGTTTTTCTTTCAAAGTGTTAAAAGCTTATTCTTGTGCCTCACACTATTTAAAACCAACCTCCTTTTTAATAATTTCATTCAAAAAAGCTGCAATAGAACTAAAATCTTTCATAAACCTCCTATAAAAATTAGCAAGTCCATGGAAAGATCTCACCTCAGTCACATTAGTAGGTCTCGGCCACTCCCTAATTGCCTTGACCTTTTCATAGTTTACCTCAATACCATTAGCACTAATAATATAGATAAGAAAAATAACATGATCCATGCAAAAAGTACACTTTTTCAATTTAGCATATAACTTTTCTGCCCTTAAGTGCAATTAACACTTGTCTAAGATGCTCAACATGCTCTTCAATATTTTTGCTATATATCAAAATGTCATCAAAGTATAAAACAACAAACTTAGCAAGAAAAGATCTCAAAATATGGTTCATTAATCTCATAAAAGTGCTAGGGGCATTGGTAAGCCCAAAAGGCATAACAAGCCACTCATACAAACCATATTTAGTTTTAAAAGCGATTTTCCATTCATCACCCATTTTCATCCTAATCTGATGGTATCCACTCATAAGATCAATTTTGGTAAATACACATGCACCATGTAACTCATCAAGCATATCATCCAAATGAGGTATAGGATGGCGATACTTTACCGTTTTCTTGTTGACAGCCCTGCAGTCTACACACATGCACCAAGTCCCATCCTTCTTTGGGACTAATATCACTGGAATGGCACAAGGACTAAGACTCTCTTTGATGTATCCCTTTTAAAGCAATTCCTCCACTTGCTTTTGGAGCTTCTTAGTCTCTTCTGGATTAGCTCTATAAGCCGATCTATTTGGAATTTGTGCCCTAAGCATGAAATCAATTTGATGTTCAATTCCCTTAATGGGCGGTAACTCCTTAAGCAACTCAAGCGGAAAAACATCATTATACTCTTGCAAAAGAGAAACAACACCACTAGGCAAACAAGGGTCAAGGTCAGTTTCATTAAAATATGCTTCTTTGTACAAAAGTACAATTAAGCATCTCCTTTCCTCACAAGCAACCCTTACATCTCTCATTTTTGCATAGAAGTTTGTTTTCTTTCTTCCCACACTCTCTTTTGGGCCTAATAAATAAATTTTTTTTAAGCCTCTTTCCCCTCTTTTCTTCCCTCACTCTTGGCCTCACTTGCACTTTTCTGATTTGATTGTATTTTGAGCTCTCCTTTTGCAAGGCCCTCGGCCTTCCTCTCATTTTATTTTTGTTTTACTTTTTCTTTAGATCTCTCAGCTTGTCTTATTTTTTCTTCATCCAAACTCCTTTTAAGCTGCAATTGATCATTATACACTTCTTTACGAGTTAATGGTGCAAGTACAACACGTTGATCATTAAAAACAAATGAATACCTATTTCTGAATCCATTATGGCTTACTTTCCTACCATATTGACATGGCCTACCAAGCAACAAGTGACCGGCATGCATAGGTACCACATCAAATGAGATTTGATCACATACTTACCAATTGAGAAAGACACTAAAACTTGCTTATTCACCTTGATTTCACCCATGTCATTGAGCCATTGCAGCTTATACAGTCTAGGGTGTTTCAAACACGTCAACCCTAGCTTCTCAACCATCATGGTGCTAGCCACATTAGTACAGCTACCGGAATCAATAATAAGACTGCAAATCTTACCCTTTACTAGACATCTTCAGTGAAAAATTGTTTCACGTTGCTCATCCTCTTCTTCCTTCATTTGAGCATTTAACACTCTCCTAGTAACTAACATATCACCCTTAGGTGCATTCTCAGCGTCAACATCAGAATTGGCCTCCACATCTGAGCATGTCTCTAACTCAAGCATGGAACTCAAATCACTACCTTCATCTTCAGAAACTACTTCTCCTCCCTTGATGAACATAGTTTTCCTATTTGAACATTGTAAAGCAATATGTCCATTGCCAAGATATTTAAAGCATTTGATGTTCCTATGCTTTTCAGAATTAACATTAGAAGAAGTAAAAGGTTTAGATGTACCTTTTGAATAAGCCTTGTTCTTCTCTTCTTTAGAGTTGTCTTTGGCATTATCCTCTTTCTTTGACCACTTGGTGTTCCAATTTGTGGTGGAACTTGAATAAGAAACTTGTTGGTCCCGTTAAATTTGATTGTTTTTTCCACCTTCATTGCCATATTCACCATCTCCTCCATCTCAATATAATGGTGTAATTCGATAATATTAGCAATGTTCCTATTCAAACAAGCAAGAAATCGAGCCATTGTAGCCTCCCTATCTTCCTCCACATTAGCCCTTATCATGGCTATCTCCATCTCCTTGTGGTACTCCTCCACACTCTTTGTGCCTTATCTCAAAGTTTGGAGCTTTTGATGTAGTTCCTTATAAAAGTAACTAGGCACAAAATGTTTCTTCATGACCCTCTTCATCTCAGCCCATGTGTTAATAGGCTCTTCCCCATTCCTTCTCCTAGTGAACACAAGCTGATCCCACCAAACTAATGCATAGTCATAGAATTCCACAGTTGCCAACTTCAATTTCTTTGGCTCTAAATAATTGTGACAGTCAAAAATCATCTCCACCTTTCTTTCCGATTCCAAATATGCTTCTGGATCATTCTTGCCTTAAAAAGATGACATCTTCATCTTGATGCTTCCCAAGTTCCTATCAACACGTTCTACCCTCTCTTCTTCCCATGCATGATTTCTGCCTCTATAGATTCTGCCCTTACCTCTCTCATTCTATCCCCCTCTTCGACCAAATCTGACCCCATGTCCTTCACCTTCTTGTTCCTCATCATTAAAGTCATCTTCATAGTCATAGTGTGTAGGTGTTGCTCCCCTCACATTCTACCTTGTTGTAGCATTATTATTAGAAGTTTCCCTTTGTAAGTTTCGAATGTCCTGATCTTGTCTTTCAAACCTGTCACTAACATCCTGGAATAATGTTTCAATCCTCTCAAACTGTTGCTGCATTGCTTTTAAAGTCATGAAAGTGTTTGGATCATCATTACTTCCCCTCTCTTCCTTGTCACTTCCTTTTCTATTAATAGCATTAGACATATTGCAAACTTGCAAAAACACATTAGAGAAAAAAAAATTCATCTCACATACTCCCTCACATGTTTCACTCCAAATCAGAATGTATCTCTCTTGTTTCACTTAATTATAGGCGTTTATCCTTTTTTTGAGCTCTCACAAGTCTTTTACCACTCAAGTTCTTATCTCAAAGTTACTTTTTTGAATCAATTCAACCAACCAAATAATAACCAGCAGTTATGATTCAATATAAAACACAAAGAAAACCTAAAGAAGAAAGGAAAACACAAATCTAGAAGCAAAAATAAGATAGGAAAGAAATAAAATAAATATATGCACACACGGATGAAGAGTGGTGTGGGGATGATTTCTATTCTTTTTGAGTAATATGGGTGTAAAATTACTCAAACTAATGTAAATGAAGCGAAAGCACAGCAAACAAATAAAAAAAACGAAAACAAAGAGGCAAAAAAATATACTCAAATTAAAATGAATACCCCATCAACCTTAATCTTATTTCTTCCAAATAATACTCAAAGATATGAATTTGAATCAAATTTGGGCAATTCACAGTGATTATAAACCAATAGTAATAGATTGTGATCAAATGAAGCAAATCAAACAATTTGCACACAAACTAATTTTGCACAAAGGTGAATTTTGAATTTTCTTCTTTCTTTCTATTTTTTTTTACTTTTGCATTATGAGCAACAAGAAATCAGAATGAAAACAAAAAAAAATTCAAAAGGAGACAATAAACATAAGACAATGATTTTCATCTTAAACAAAAAGAACAAGATCAATCATCAATTTTTTTTAAATTTTTATGACTGAATTTAAGAATTAATCAGCAATAAAATAAAAGACAGATGTGAATGATTAGGTTGGCTCTGATACCAAAAAGTGATACAGCAACCACCTAGTAGCATAGATTAGACAACCTCCGAATCAATCTTAATCCCAAGATCCCAAAATCAAACCTATTACATGAAATTCTATACCCCCAAATCAGCAAGGATATGGTAAAATAGAATATAAAAAGAAGAATTGAATCAATGCCACAAGTACTTACTTGATAAGTTTAAACAATCATTGAAGTAATAATAAAAAAGAACCAAGCTCTCTTGAAGAACAAACTCAAATTTCTTTTATCAATGATCATCTGTCTGTGATCACATTATTGGTGGCTCTTTATAGCCTTATACCAACCCTAAATCTCAAATACTACTAACTAACCCTAAAATACTTGTATTGGACCAAACCCAACACAAGTTACCTTGCAAAAGCAATAAAAACTAACTGATTGAGCTTAAGTTATAGGCCCAAATGTGTAGTCTACTAAAAGGATGTCCATTGTCACTTAATTAAGTCATGTGACACTTATTTAAACTAATTCTAAGGCCTAATACAATATTAAATAAATAAAGCCCAATTGAAGTCCAAAACACATTAAAAAAAGGTCAACAATATTAATTAAAGATAGATAGGCCCAAGCCCATTGAATGAGGCTTGTGCTTGTGAATTCAGCCTAAGTATGCTCCAATATGTATAAATATCTTGGCATTTCCTTAAGCTCCTCTCCACACTTGATAAGCATATCTTCTTGAAGTTCTTGTAAGATTAAAGCTTGTACGAAAATTTGCAATTGAGCTTTGACCTTTTTGGAACGTGCTCTAGTGATTGACCCTATTGGAATCTTCAAGCCTCCATCTTCATGGCTACTTTGGTGAGTTGCATCACTATTTGTATCTATCCAAAACCTATTGAAAATACCTCTTACATAGATAGGATACCCTCGAATATTTAACTATCCAAATTTTGAACTTATTTAAACTACTTTTTTTACTAATAATGGATAGGGTACTGTTACGACCAGTTTCTATAGGCCGAACTGGCACTAGAGCCTAGGAAAGTTTAAGGCCACCAAGGTCCGTAGTGAGCCTAAAGACTAATTACAACTCTATAATTATATAGAAATATTCCACAGGACGACCCAATATTTTTTTAATAATTCAAACTATTATAATGTCTTATTCCATCGAACTCAATTATTTCAATAAAATTTTACATAAACTTGACATTATTATTATTACATTCGAAAAACACGTATCATAACTGTGGATTTCTACCTCCAACATTTCTTTTTTCTAACTTTGAGGCAAAAGAAGAATAAAGCTTTAAGTAATATTACAAACAACTTATAGTCTCCTCAAAAAAAAAAAAAAAAAAAAGGGAGCGAGATGAGTATAAAACTCAGTGAATAATAACATATAATACTAAACCCACGCATTCACACGAATAGTATTTAAAGTACTCTAATTGAACATTCTCCATTCACACAATATCAATCATAACATCCACAAACAACAATAACCATATGCACATCAAGTGATCATTAGTCAATGAAATCACCTTAATAGGACCATGATCACTCTCAAGCATGCTTTAATTTCACAGTATGGTCTTGTGACTTATGTACCTAGGGAGCCCATCCCCATTCAGGAAAAACAGTTTCAAATATTTATCATAAATCATTTTCCCATAAATAACATTTTAGTCTGGAGTACACAGGGGGGGGGGGGGGGGGGCGCCA
>CANUEX010018696.1:0-16270 GCA_948099535.1 Jatropha multifida
AATCTCTACACATGTGAAATTACTAAACTAACCCTATGACATTATTCACCAAAATCATAATTAAATCATAATAATTTGTAATTAGGCTCTAAAATGATTTAATGCATGCTAATGACATGTTTAGAAAATATGGATGTGACAGGAGATGTCTGTGTTGATAGATGACAGCTGCATGAACAAAATAAAAAAGTCATCTGCATCTCCCCATGGATATCTCTCTACTTGTAAAAAAAAGAAGAGAGAAGAAAAAAATTAGAAAAAGAAAGAAATAAAGAGAAAGAGAGAACAAAAAAGAAAAGAAAGAAAATAAGAAAAGCAAAGAAGAGAATTATAATAAACAAAAGGAGACAACGACTTACTTGATCCTAACTCAAGCCTTCGAGCCTAGTTCGGCCCAATGGTCTATTAATCGTCACTAGCTCTCATGCTTAGCCGACAACTTGTCATCAACTAGTCGCCTAAGCAGAGGCAACACACCACTGGCCACTAGTAAGCCTCCTCATTTTGCATGCCACGGAACAATTTTCAATAAATTCACAAAAATCCATAAAAATGCACACAGCTACACATAAGTTCACATACACACTAACTCAGATGAATTCACACATGAATTCATCCAAAATCATGCATTTTTATGCAAGTTCACGCATCACATGTGCATGCTTTTTTAGGATGTAGATGCTCAATTTTTCCCCAAAAATAGACTTGATGATGATAGCCTGTACTGCTAAAGAAGAGGTTGAAGCATCCAAGAAACTTAACCTCAAAGCAATGATCCAAGTCTAGAAAGAACAACCCTTAGTGCCTTTTTCACTTTTTTGGCAAAATAGGACCCAAAAGCACATCTTGGGTTTGCCTGGGATGCACCTCGGTGTTGTATGGCAATCTGTCCATCACCCGGACTAATTTCATGAAAATCAAGTCGGTTTGCTGGTGGGGCGCTTAATGGCCCTAGTGGGGCCCATTAGGGGTCCTTAAGGGACCCATCAATGGTGATGACATTTCTCGTGGTAGAACGCGTTCGAAACGTTCGATTCTTGAACTAATCATCCTAAGATAAGAAATCGGATCTATTGGATTATTTTTCACGTTTTCGGGGTTCGTACCGAAATAGGGTCCGAAAACAAGTCCCAGGTGCACACGAGATAAATTTTCATGACTTACATTGATACACATTCCATTGGAAACAATTCCGTGAAAAATAAAAAATCGAGTCATTTCTGGGGCCCACATGCCACGTACATAGTGAATAGTGCCGTTTTTCACAATTTGCCTATAAATTCATCTCCAAGATTAGGGTTTGGGATTGGCATTTTATAGGTTGGGCAATTGCTAGGTTAGAGAGAATTAAGAACAAAACACAAAAAAATCAAAATCAAACACAAAAACTAAATCAAAAAACATAATCTAAACAGAAATTCTTCACAAGAATCTTAAGAGTTTTCTTAGTTTGTGAGTGAAAGAGTGTTACCATCACAAACTCAGTGTATTCTGGGATTAGAAACACTTCTAGAAGTGAATAAAACCCACAAACTTGGATTATCTTCACAACTCAAGTGTTCATGAGGTGTTCTTCACCAACTTCAAGCAAATCAACGGTTTCTCTTCAAAACCAGGTAATTGAGAGTCTAAACTTCATCTCTTGTGTATTTCTATTTCATTTTATGTGTTAAATCATCAGAAATTGAGTTATTTGTGAGAGAAACCCACAAAGACTTAATTTCGCCGCAATTTGTAGCTTTCTGGGCTAACTTGGCGCAAGCCACTCACAAGTGGCGCAAGGCATATGGATGTTGCGCAAGGCACATGCTAGTGCCTCACGCCACTTGAGCCCAAAAATTTGCAGATTTCTAATTTTCTAACATTTTTGGGTTTTCTGACGTTTATGAACTCCAATTACCTTGGTATGGGACGAAAGTCACTTCTAGTGGTGTGAGAGCATTAACTCAAAGCCAAATAACATAAAAACATCAAATTGTGCCTAGATTCTGAGTTTGAAGTGGGCTAGGGCCTAAGGGTCGAAAATCTGCGTTTGATCCGAATGAGTACGTGAATAATTTTAATGTTGTTTCTTGTTGGGATTTGTGAATTTCTTCTATCTAACAAGATGAACATTGTGATCATAAGCTTGAAATAACATTAAAATTGTTATATTTTTATTTTGGCAATTATTTATTTATGGACATTTAATTATTGTACTATAACATGTATTATGTATTATTAATCTGACTCACTAACAATTCTAACACTTCCAACATTAATTTATATTCTATCAGTTTTAATTTTTATTATTTGTTATTTATTTTATGATTATTTATCACTTGCTTGACTAATTTTTGTGTTTTGGTGATTTTTGACTAAATTTTGCATTTATCATATTGTTCAAATGTGTGAATGTGTTGTAACGTTTGAATATATTCATTGTAATTTCTGAGTTTAATGTAATTTATCCATATGGATTGTAATAATTTTATTTTTCTTGATTTGTATTTGTTAAAAGGAAAATGGGAATATGTAATGGGATAAATGGGTAGAATGTATTTTAATAGGAGAGGTTTGTAATCTTTTCTCCTCCCCCCTTTCTTTTGGATGTTTAATTTTTATGCTTGATGATGTTTGAATGATAATAATATGCTTGGATGACATTGTTTTCAAAAAATTGCATAAAATATTTTACATCGCAAATTAAATTAATACCGCAATCAATAAACAATAAATATTCGAATAACTAGGAGGTCGGTTTTAGACCGGGCAGAATGGGTGCCTAACACCTTCCCATATCCGTGCCCAACTCCCGAATCCACTCTGGTTAAAATCAAAGTAATTAATTCCAATGAATTAATTAATTCAAGAATTTTTCCTAATTTAGGAAAATAGGGTGGCAACCCTGAACAATTTTCAAAACCTTACCAAAGTAAGAAAGCACTTCTCTGAGGATAAAAATGGGATTGGATGAAATAATTTTTCTAAATTAAAATGAACCAAGCCCGTTTAATTCGGTTTACTTGAGACACTCTTGAGAAAAACCATGAGATGCGCGCGGAAGCCATGTCGTCCTCAGCCTGGCGACTCTGCTAGGGATAAATAGAGAGTTAACTCCAATAGTTGTCCAAATATTCTTGTTTATCAATTGTGTTATTAATTTAAATTGTGTTAAATTTATGCAATTATAAATGTCATTCATGCATTTATTCTCTTCTCAATCCCCATTCTACCAAATAACCTTCGGTGATATTGGGGGATGTGATCTCCTCACTCTATTCGACTATTGATATCTACCACTAATATACACCACCCATAAGTCAAGTACCATATGGTATATCAAAAGAGTTGGCACAATTCGTTATCACCTTTTACTTAGATCCAAAGTAAATGGGAGGAAATAACCAATTCTTGCTTATGGAACCCAAGACTATGCATACTCGGCCAAAGCTCATGTAGTTGAACATAGTAACTTCCCTTAGGTAAACCTTAATAAATATTTGTTTGCTGCATCATAAATAAATGTGAGTGACGTCAAGTACAAGACCCCGTGTTGGTTTATGGACCCAACCTTGATATGTCCTGGGGATAGTTAAGGCTGGACCTTCAACCATGTGCGAGAGTTATAAGGGTGGAGGTCAAGCATTTCCTTACTCCCTTTCCCTTTGTTCGTATATACTTGTTATGTTTATGTTCTGTTGCATTCATACATCATTTAACTTGTTTTCTTATAGCCATATAGGGGAATTCTGTCATGCCTCTATTCCAATGTTCAAAGTATTAAAAAGAGAAAGACTGAAGAGAAATACATGAATCAAAACAAATCAGGAATCCGGAGTCGACATATGCAGGCCCTTGATTATAGATGGGTTGGGTTTGTAAAAAAAAATTATAAAAACCCCGGTAGCACCAAATTTTGTCTACTGTAATAAAACATATCTTTGAGCTATATATGAAATTTCCTGCATTGGGTCAAAAAATTTTTCCCGAAAAGCCCGAAAAATCCCAAGATGTGAATAGTGATATTTGGAGAATTGTAAAAAGTCAACATTTTGACCAATACATGAGGATATTTATTTTAAGCCAAATATTTTCAATTAAAAAAAAGAGAAAAGGAAAAAACTATTCAAATGTCAGCACTATTTGAGTGTAGAAAAAGGAAACATTCCAAATATTTGGTTATAAGATAAAAGACCGTTTTGATTCATGTAAATTCTCAAGAATCTTTCTCCAATATATATTTGAACAATAGCAACTGAATAACGATGAAATACGGTATTAGTTGCATTTCATTATATTGTGTTGCGTGATTATATTTTCGTGTGTCATTCTATAAGCATTCATGCATACATGCATCATGTCATATGACTAACCTCCATTTTATACAGATAAAATAATACCTCATAAAAAAGGGGCACTGAAAGCAGGCAGTTGGTTAAGGTTAGAATATCGTTTAGTCAGAGTTGAAGAACCTTCCGATCCACTAGCTGTGATCTTTCCCAGTTTGTCGGTCTCCCGCTTTGAGATTGGGTGTTCTCCTATTCAAACAGATCTATCAATCCCAGATTCTATGGCTGAATCCAATATTCCCATTGCTGAATTGGAGAAAATGGTTGAAAAGATGGTGGCCACTAGCATTGAAAAATTCATGAAGGTTGATAAGGGAAAGGATAAAGAAGTAACAGAAGAGGGCACAGAGGCCAGAGATGAGCTTGGAAAAGAAAAACATGTTCATAACAGCTTGCAAGATATGGAATATCATGGGACATATGCCAAGAAGGTCGGACCCGAGTCGATCATCCCAACCAGATTAAAACGCATTGACTGTTCTCGAGAATATGAGGCGGGAGCTACTAATGAAGACAAGTTCAAAGGAAACAAGATCAAGGTGGATAAGAAGCATGGGAACCGTGCTAAAAGCTCTAACAAGTCTAGATTCCAAATGCCTAGCCAGTCAACCAAAGCTCTAATCACTGGCAAGAATACTGTAAATGCCGCTTTAGGTCCAAGGTCTGCCAAACCCTCGAGGAGATTCTCCAACTTTAGTATTCCCCTTTCTAAAGTATTTGAGAGAGTTAAATCAGTAGGCTTGTTACACTTGCTCACATCAAAGCCTCTTCCTAATCCTTTACCAAGAAGCTTCAACTGTAATGCCTTTTGTCACTTTCACCGAAACAAGGGGCATAATACTGATGACTGCTATCAATTGAGACACGAGATCCAAGACCTCATTCATAGTGGAAGGATCACCAACCCTGAAAAGACAAGGCCTAATAGGAGGAATAATACACTTCCTAAATTTTGAGGCATGCCATCTTCTAAGAACCCATGTTTGGTCGAGCCTGCGAAGACTCCTGAGGAGTTTCTGTTTAAATTTTAATCAGAAAAAAGAATAAGAATTGGGACAGGTCGCTTAGGTCAAGGAAGATGGGGGCCTATATTGAAGAAAGCTCCAAGGAAGCTGCATACCTAGTGATGGGTGTTTTTTGTTATTGAATTTGTTTATGATGAGCTGTCAATGCTATGTAATGTAATGAATTTTGATTGTGCTTGCTTGTTTGATGTTTCTCCAAATATTTGCATTCATCAAGTAGATCAACACATGCGCATATTTGGCATTAACTCATCATGCATGCTTAATTTTAATATAAACACAAAATAAATCATTGGAATTTGCTAAATGGGCCCAGCCTAGCACTAGAATTAAGCATGTAATTTCAAAGTCTACTCACAGATAAAATAAAAGCTTCTACATGGAGTTTTTCCAGGGACAAACAGGTTCACAGCTCAATGTACAATGCCTCAAAATCCTAGAGCAAGCCAATGTGATAGAAAAGGATTAAGAAAGGAACAAGTTAAAGGGGAAGTGGAAAATAGATTGCAGGTTCGTTATTTTGACCAAATACCCAACTTCAATTTGAGTCTCCAAAGAAAACAAGTAGGGCACATGTGAGTACAAACTATATAACTCCAAATGAAGCACCAACAGTGGATGATCAACCATGGTTCTCTAATATTCAGCAGTGAATGACCAAAATAATGCATCTTGAATTAGCTACTAAAGATGGCAAATGAGCCTTACAATGCTTGACGTTATAGCTCATAAGTCCTGCACAAGCAGATGTACAAGAGAATGTCAAACGATGTTTTGGCGAGAGGTGTATCAATGAAGGAAGCTAAAAATATTTTGGAATTGAACTACACAAAGGTTTGAAGTATCCACATGAGCAAAGAAAACTCTACATCAAGATTCTTTCAACTATTATTAAAGAGGTATCATTTTCCTCCCATGGAAAAGTGGTGATGACAAGTTATTTCCCAAGGCGGGATGGGGGCAAAATCGTTCGAAGAGCGTCAATACTAAGTAGAAGATTGAGTTCCCTTTGCAAGTTTAAGATCCCTCATCGAGTGGCGACAAATAACATAGTTCATCCTCAATCAGAAGGTAAAATGCTATTAGTGAAACATGGAATTCAACACCAATAATCGACATTAAGTCATCTACAAGAAAATGAGGCAACAAAAGAAATGTCAACAAAAAAAAAAAAAAGGGGAAAAGAAAATAGAAAACAAAAAAAGGGAAAAGAAAAAAGGAAAAGAATATAGAAAATAAAATAAAAAAAAGGAAAAAGGAAAAGAAAAGAAAGAAAAAAAAAGAAAAAAGAAAAGATTTTGACAAAAATTACCGAGAATCCTTCTGTTTGAGGTGTTAGATTACCACATGAGGTATTAAACCACTATCAAATCTTTGAACAAAGAATACCCTCATTTACTGATACATGGGTTAAAAGACCGCCATACCAATTGTAGTAGAACTGCGATCCATGCGCATGGTGATAGAGTCTAAAATTTCAAAATGCCAATGGATAGATGAAGCATCATCAGAAGCTAGCAAGCATTGACTGTAAGGGCGGCTTAAGTAATTCTAAATTCATGAACCAACTTTAGAGGAAGATTAAGTCGAAAACCCGCAAGGGCGGCTTAAGTAAAAATTAGGGAGTTAAAAGAAAAATCTTGTTAAGTCGAAAACCCGTAAGGGCAGCTTAAGCAAAAATTGCACATTAAAAGAAAACGCTCGTTAAGTCAAAAAACCGTAAGGGCGGCTTAAGCAAAAGTGAGAGCATACAAAATATTAAAATAAAAGAAAAATGCATCTACCTACAGTAGAAGTGGGCTTCCCATTGGACTAATCACCGAAGTGGGATCTCGAACATGTTCCCCTAGCCAGGTGAGTGTTTTAGCAAGAATAAGAGGAAACGACGTACGACGCCTAGCCATCTGTTCAACTATAGGCACCAACCTAAGGCTATCATATCCATCAACACTATTGAGTAACAAATATTGACTGAGAACATAAAAAAATACAAGTGAAGACCAGAATGGGCTAGCACAGTCCATGGTCATTGCACAGTCAATAAGGGCTTGACTCCAACATCGACTCCAAGCTCATATGCAAGAAGTTCATAAGCCGAGAGGCCAACAACAGCAGGGACTCGTGAGGCAAGATCTATATTTAACTGGAGCAAAGTCGGGACCTCTCTAACTTCTGGCCGTTTGCCCAAAATACTGCTGAATTCTTTGAACAGAGGATAGATCTCAAAGTCATTATGGTAAAACAGATTGTCAAAGGGATCAAAGTGGTTGATTAGCCATTGCATCAATCCGAGTTGGATTTGAATGTTTCGATAATAACTCAAGCCCTTGAGTTCAAAAGGGGATAACAACTGCCAATCATCACGGCTAAAACTTCAGAATAATGCTTCAAATGCAGGTGCCAAGGATTGATCCATGGAAAGTGAAAGAGTGAGGAGTATGGAATTTTTTCTAAGAAAGAAGGGTTATAAAGCATTATGAATATATCATGGGTCTTTATAGCACAAGAATAAGAAGATAAGATGATGGCTATTTATCGCTTTAACTTTAGTTGGCCGCCAATTTAGCCTTAATATTCTTCAAACAATGCAATAGACAGCTATAAAGATGCTAATGCAATCATTTCAATCAGGACATGAAAAGACCATGATCGCTTTATAAGGATATTCCACAAACTTGACTTACAGTATGAAAGCAAGAGGGAAGACTATGACAATCAACTCAAAGGAACATCAGGCTCCATTAGACTCCCTTGAGCCCTCGCTATTGGTTTCCTCGACCTCTTCAATCATCAGAAGTCAGCACCTGACACCTCGACCAACACACCTGCCTCATGACACCCCTATATCATGACCAACGGCAAACGTTACGCCAGCTCTCTACACACATGCGTAAGGATAGATAAATGCATTTCATTCATACATGGCATATGCATTGCATATTTCTCGTGTGTTGTTTATACTTACAGCTACATGCTCAACTGAGAGCCTCAACACGCACAGTTGGAGTTATGCCACTTTTTGCGAATGGCTTAGCTCTCAAATTCCTTTACAAGAATAAAGGGAAGACAACAAGCATACATCGCACTGCAATCAACTTTAAAGGAAAAGTAGGATCAAAAGCTCTCCATAAGAAGCATTTCAGAATAACTGGGGAATAGGCCTAAGATAGGCAACAACTAAAAAATTAACTAGGGTAAACCCTAGAATGAAAGGCAAGTTCCAATTCAGAGCAACAGTCGAAAAAAAAACTGGGGCAAAGCCCACAATAAAAATCAAAATAAAGTCGAGCAGGGACCAACAACAAGAGGTCATAAAAGAAAAAATGGGGCAAGCCCCACTGTAAGAAGAAAGCGAAAGAGAGCCTGTGAGGAGGAGCAATCAAGAGCAATTGGGGGCAAGCCCACAATAAGACACAACAAGAAGAATAAAGCTGGGGCAAAGCCCACAATAGAAGAAATTCCAAAATGGACTAAAGCAAAGCCACCAATAAAAATCAGAAGAATGAACTGGGGAAAACCCCATGAGAAGAATCTCCAGGAACAAACAGAGGCAGAGCCCATTAAAAGAAGCTCCAAAAACAACTGCAAAGGTACAAGCCAAGCTTGTAGCAAGCACAAAGTGAAGAAGTCACTCCCGATGATAGAATATGAGTTAAGACCTCATAGACAATGGACACATAAATAGCCGGTAAATAAAGCCCTTACTCACCAATAAAGCAGAGGCATCACCGTTGGCCGCAGATGAATTCCCCGGCCGCAGGTAAGTTTTCTCAAACTCTATTTCAATACGAACCCAATTGTTTTAATAAACAGTCACACACTATTCAATAAAGTCATTACGCGTGGTACGCCGTAAGTCCCCTAGGCTGGTCAATTCATTAAAGTCGTCCCGCGTGGCACGCCGTAAGTCCCCTTATGGCTAGTCAATCCAATTAAGCTATCTTGCGTGGCGCGCTATAAGTCCCTTGTGGCTAGTCAATTCATTAAAGTCGCCCCGCATGGCGCGCTGTAAGTCCCCCTGGGCTGGTCAATCCAATTAAGCCACCCTGTGTGGCGCGCTGTAAGTCCCCTTAGGCTAGTCAAATTAAATCAATCAAGTCATCTAATTGACGTACCTCGAAAAGCAAGGAATTTCAAATCAAGTCCTCCAACTGAGGAACCTCGCAAAGCGAGGATTTTCAATCCAAGTCCTCTAACTGAGGCACCTCGCAAAGCGAGGATTTCAAACCAAGTCCTCTAATTGAGGCACCTCGCATAGCGAGGATTTCCAAATCAAGTCCTCGAACTGAGGCACCTCGCAAAGCGAGGATTTTCAAACTAAGTCCTCTAACAAAGGCACCTCACAAAGCGGGGATTTCCAAACCAAGTCCTCTAATTGAGGCACCTCGTAAAGCGCAAATTTTCAAACCAAGTCCTCTAATTGAGGCACCTCACACGACGAGGATTTTTTAACCAAGTTGTCAAAATGTGGCGCACCGTCCAAAAAAGACAACCTCCCAACGGGGAGCATTACGCCACCGTTTGGTGCATCACACAGTGCAAAAGGACAAGCTCCCTATGGGCAACATTCCAAAATTTACTTTGCTTTTTGGCACTCCGTGCTTTATTTAGACCATCATCTGACACAAATCACTTAATATTTTGTTTCAGGTGTACAACATTCAAGCCGTCCAAAGTGACGTCCCTCCAAAAGTGAAATTCAAGCCATCTAATCGTGGTGCATCAGGTTTACATCCAGAGTGAAACTACTCCAAATCCCCAGCAAAGTTGGCAACTTTCAAATCAAGCCGTCCCAAAGGATGCAACCAGGTAAGTACTTTATAACTTATGCATCTACTTTACATTTTGATAAAATCTTGCTCAAAAAGCAAAATACTATCAAAATGGGGGCAAACTGTAGACGCTCAATTTTTTCCCCAAAAATAGACTCGATGATGATAGCTTGTACTGCTAAAGAAGAGGTTGATCCTCCTAAGAAACTTGATCTCGAAGCAATGATCCGAGTCTAGAAAGAGTAACCCTTAGTGCCTTTTTCACTTTTTTGGCAAAACAAGAACCAAAAATGCATCTCGAGTTCGCCCGGGACGCGCCTCGATATCCTACGGCACTCTGTGCATCACCCGGACCAATTTCATGAAAATCAGGTCGATTTGCTGATGGGGAACATTAGGGATCCTTAAGGGGCCCATCAGTGGTGATGACATTTCTCGTGATAGAATGAGTACAAAATGTCTGATTGATTCAATTCTTAAACTAATCATCCTAAGATAAGAAATCGAATATATTGGACCATTTTCATGTTTTCGGGGTTCGTGCCGAAATAGGGTACAAAATGAGTCCCGAGTGCACACGGGATAAATTTTCATGACTTATATCGATACACATACCATCTAAAATGATTCTGTGAAAAATCAAAAATCGAGTCGTTTGTGGGGCCCACATGCCACGTAGGCAGTGAATAGTGTCGTTTTTCACCATTTGCCTATAAATTCATCTCTAAGCTTAGGGTTTGGGGGTTGGCATTTTGTAGGTTGGGCAATTGCTAGGTTAGAGAGAATTAAGAACAAAAACACAAAAATCAAAATCAAACACAAAAACTAAATCAAAAAACATAATCTAAACTCAAATTCTTCACAAGAATCTTAAGAGTTTTCTTAGTTTGTGAGTGAAAGAGTGTTACCATCACAAACTCAGTGTATTCTAGGATTAGAAACACTTCTAGAAGTGAATCAAACACACAAACTTGGATTATCTTCAAAGATCAAGTGTTCTTGAGGTTTTCTTCACCAACTTCAAGCAAATCAACAGTTTCTCTTCAAAACTAGGTAAATGAGAGTCTAAACTTCATCTCTTGTGTATTTCTATTTCATTTTATATGTTAAATCATCAGAAATTGAGTTATTTGTGAGACAAACCCACAAAAACTCGATTTCGCAGCAATCTACAGCTTTTTGGGCTGACTTAGCGCAAGCCACTCACAAGTGGCGCAAGGCATATGGAAGTGGTGCAAGGCACATGCAACTGTCTCGCGCCACTTGAGCCCAGAAATCTGCAGGTCTCTGTTTTTCTGACATTTTGGGATTTTTTTACGTTTATGAACTCCAATTACCTTGGTATGAGACAAAAGTCACTTCCAGTGGTGTGAGAACATTAACTCAAAAGCCAAATAACATAAAAACATTATATCGTGCCTAGATTCTGAGATCGAAGTGGGTTAAGTCCTAAGCATCGAAAATTCACGTTTGATCTGGATGAGTACGTTAATAATTTTAATGTTTTTTCTTGCTAGAATTTGTGAATTTTGTTCATCTAACAAGATGAACATTGTGATCATGAGTTTGAAATAATAATAAAATTGTTATACTTTTATTTTTGTAATTGTTTATTTATGCACATTTAATTATTGTAATACAACATATATTATATATTGTTAATCCAACTCACTAAAAATTCTAACACTTCTAATATTAATTTATATTCTGTCAGTTTTAATTTTTATTATTTATTATTTATTTTATGATTATTTATCACTTATTGGATTAATTTTTATATTTTGGTGATTTTTGACTAAATTTTGCATTTATCATATTGTTCAAATGTCTGACTGTGTTGTAACGTTTGAATATATTCATTGTAATTTTTGAGTTTAATGTAATTTATCCATATGGATTGTAATAATTTTATTTTTCTTGATTTGTATTTATTAAAAAGGAAATGGGAATATTTAATGGGATAAATGGATAGAATGTATTTTAATAGGAGAGGTTTGTAATCTTTTCTCCTCCCCCCTTTCTTTTGGATGTTTAATTTTTATACTTGATGAATGTTTGAATGATGATAATATACTTGGATAACATTGTTTTAAAAAAATTGCATAAAATGTTTTACATCGCAAATTAAATTAATACCGCAATCAATAAACAATAAATATTCGGACAACTAGTAGGCCGATTTTAGACCGGACAGAATGGGTGCCTAATACCTTCCCATATCCGTACCCAACTCCCGAATCCAATCTGGTTAAAACCGGATTAATTAATTCAAGAATTTTCCCTAATTTAGTAAAATAGGGTGGCAACTTTGAACAATTTTCAAAACCTTACCAAAGTAAGGAAGCACTTCTCTGAGGATGAAAATGGGATTGGATGAAATAATTTTTCTAAATTAAAACAAACCAAGCCCATTTAATTCAACTTACTTGAGACACTCTCAAGAAAACCATGAGACGCGCGCGGAAGCCACATCGTCCTCAAGCAGGTTGTTTTCCAAGGTAGGATGGGGGCAAAATCATTTGAAGAGCGTCGACACCAAGTAGACGATCGAATCCCCTTCGCAGGTTTGAGATCCTTCATCATGTGGTGGTGAATAACACCGTTCAGCCTTAATCAAAAGATAAAATGTTGTTAGTAAAATATGAAGTTGAGCAGAATTAATCGACATTAGATCATCTACAAGAAAATGGGGGAGTGAAAGAAATTCCAAAAAAAAAAGAGAAAAGAAGGAACAGAAGAAGAAAAAGAAAAAGAAGAAGAGAAAAATAGAAAAGAAAAAAACAAAAGAAGAATAAAAAAAGGAAAAGAAAGAAAAAAGGAAAAAGAAGAAATAAAAGAAAGAAAAGATTTTGAAGAAAGTTGTTGAGAACCCTTCTGTTTGAGCCGTTAGACTGCTACATGAGTTATTATACCGCAACCAAATCTACAAATGGAGCAACCCCTTACTATCTGATACCTGGGCTAAAATCACAGCACCAACTGAAACAAAAGTGCAATCCTTGCACATAATGATGGAATCCGAAATTCCAAAATATCAATAGGCAGGAGTAGTATTTTCAAAAGTTGGCATTCCTAAGTAGAATTCCTTAATTCCGGGTTCATGGATCAACTTTTTTAAGATGGAGGATGCAAATACTTCAACAAGAGAGCAAAGACGAAGCAACTGAAGTTGGGAAATCTAACTCTACAATAGATAAGGTTGAACTCTCGCAATCCAAGGGAGAAGTTTGAGCCCAAATTGGAAGGACCCATTCTTAACCAAGAAGATGTTTTCAAGAGGCACAATGAAGTTATTAGACATGGAAGGTGATGAGTCCACCAAATCGATCAGCATGGAAAGAACTTTGTTGTGCCGACATTGACACTGAGAGACAAAAGCTAGGGGAGCGAATTAATAGGTTGAAGAAATTCTATGTGTAACTCAAAATGTTATGGTCAAGCCCATTAATAAATTCAACTTTTGTGTTCTTATTAACTTTAAAGCATGTCATGCTGAGTTCATGTTAATTTGCAAATGTCGTGAATTTACTTCAGTGAAATGCAATATCAAGAAAAGTATCAAACATCTCAAGTAATAAAATGATTCATTCATAGGTGCATACATTCATATAATTACACTTGTCTAATACATTTCATCAGAAAATAGAACAGGGGCATCTACACGCCAAATTCTAGCAAAAACCTAGCTGTTAGCAAATTAGCCAACTCCGAATTTGCACCGACTCTAGAATAAGCTTGCAGCCAAGAACAGTACTATCACGACCCGAAATGGTGGGTTGGAATGGCACTAGGACCTAGGTAAGCTTAAGGCCCCCAAGGCTCGTAGTAAGCCTAAACTATCAAAAATCCATCTCTATTAACATTTAACTATGAAAATAGTAAGCCCATATTATGACATTATTTACAAATAAATCAAAAAAAATTTTAACCCAGCTTCAATATCACATTTAACTTACAGCTCGGGCCTATATTCATTTAATAATAATATATTTTATGCACAATTCATGAGTCATAATATGATCAAACTATTCTTATCGTATAGTCTCCAAATTTTCCAAAAAAATACTCCACAGGTTATTTATAATTATATAATAATTTTTACATAACCAAATATTATTTATCATCCTAACTGCGGAATCAAATAAAATATGCGGAACATCGCAAACGTAACATATAATTCATACTAACATTTTTAAGGCTGGAGATAATCACTAATTCTCTGCAAAGAAGGAAGCAGAGTTTTAAAAATCAATAATACTTTTATTTCTTGAAAAATGTTTATGGAAGGGGGGTGAGTTTAATTAAACTCAGTGAATAATAATAAATAATGCAAATCCACACATTCAAGCAGTATGCTTTCACAATATAAGAAATGGACACACTTTTCATAAGTACGTGTCACAACATCAACACCTTCAAATATATCACATTCAGATATTCACAACATGTGAAAATTAATCAATAGCGTCACAAATCCATCCACCGGCCCTTGACCTACTTTTCTCATTCTCATATGTATATATCAGAGAGTCGATCCCTATACCTGGCTAACGGTTCCATAGTGACTTCATTCCAATTTTCACCCAGATACAAAACACATCATTATCACATCACAAATATCCAACAATTTAATCAATACAAAATATGAAATATATGAATGTAATCAAAAGCTGTAATTATATATTATTGTAAAACTAGAGTATTATATTTATAAGATGAACGATACCAATAATATAATAACAATGGAATTTTAGAAACAAATACTGATTATATTTAAATAATATAGGGAGTATGATATGCATATGAAATGCATGTATACAAGGATGATGTGCACCATTTATTATTATTCACAGTGATGGTAGAATATTTCAATTCTACTTTAAGTTCTAACTTGGAGGAGCAGTGAATGAACTCGATCGATCTAGAAAGACACATATTATAAAGGGAGATATAATCAGACGATGAATCCCTTAACTAATAAATTTAATGAATTAATTTAACATATTATTTATTTTTATTTATCTATTTAAATTTCAATTTTTACTATAGTAGCAATCTCTCAAAAATATAACTACCCATTTATTTTCAATTTAACCCAACATCCTAAAAATATAATAACCCTTAATAGATTATAACTGTCACGACCCGTTCCCATGGGCCGGACCGGTACTAGGGCCTGGGAAAGCTTAAAGCCACCAAGGTCCGTAGTAAGCCTAATCTCTGATTTTAACACCATAATTATGTGAAAATATTCTACAAGTTGGCCCATTATATTTTTAATGATTCAAACTATTACAAGGCCTTATTTCATTCAACTCAACCGTTCCCATAAATTTTTACATACACTTAACATTATTATTACAATCATAAAATCTTATCATCACTACGGATTTTCTACTACTGTACAATTATAAAGAATCCTAAATGATTCTATCTTACACATTTAAACATTCCTTTAAAAAACCTTGAAAGGAAGGAAAACTAAAGCTCCAAATTTTTACAAATGATTCACAATATCCTAAAACAAAATAAAGGATAAAGGGGGAAAGGGGTGAGTATAAAACTCAGTGAATAATAACATATAATACGAAATCCACACATTCACACAAATGATACTTAAGGCATTCTAAATGAACATTCTCCATTCACACAATGTCAATCATATCATCCACAAACAACTGCAACCATATGCACATCAAGTGGTTATTAGTCAGTGAAATCACCTTAACAGGACCATACTCTCCCCAAGCATGCTTTAATATCCATAATATCATATAATCCCATGGTCTTATGACTTGTGCACCCAGGGAGCCCACCCCCATTCGGGCAAAACCATAATTAGATAAAAATATTTTTTGCAAAACAATTTTCTTTGTAAAAATATTTTTCCATGACACATGTCATCATCCAGAGTGCACAAGTGGGGGCACCACTCCCACCACTTACAGCCCATTGACGGCATTCTCACCATGCCCGTGCTCTCAACCCAGGTGATTCATATCATTCCAACTTCCACACAGCAATCACATATCATCATGTACAAACCAATTATTCACAGCATTTATCATTGCACAAACATTCATCCACATACTATGTATGCAAGAATTTAGAAATAATAGGCACAAGGCATAAAATAAATTAT
>CANUEX010018731.1:0-33184 GCA_948099535.1 Jatropha multifida
GTTTCTTATTAATTTATTTCTTTATTTAATATCACAATTTATTAAGATTATTTATACACATATGCACAGGTATTTATTTAATCGGTTTATTCCAAAATAATTCGTACATTATATTAATTCTGTCTAAATTTTACACATCACAATACACAGCCCTTCCATTGGGCAATTTACAGTCATTTCCCAATTTTCAATCTCAATTTCACTTAATTTCAATTTCGGTATTTATATTGTTCTACCTTTAACAATTCAACTGTCTTAATTTTACATTTTTCTCAATTTATAAATCCTTTTCATCATTGTTTGTAATCCATTTAAATTGGCTAATTTCACTAATGAATTTAGAAATTCATTTCGCAATTAATTTCCATGTAATTCACTTAATTTTAATTAAGCCAATTTAATTTAATAATATTAATTTTCTATTTCGAATTTATACTGAATTTAAATAACTGAAACATAAATTATACCGATTGAAAATCGGACTTCGGATTCGTGTTCAACATGCGAAATGTAGCATTCTGCGTTTTTTGGAGGTCTCGCCGGACTGCCGCCGGCCGGTCACCGGACCGCCGTCATCGCCACCGTGCATGGTGGCCGAAAAATCGGACTTGCCGAGAATTGAGTGATCTTTACATCAAAATGTTCGAAATTCCATGGGGAGCTCGAATATGTGATCATCTTGAACTGAATGTGTCTCATTTGGCCGGAAAAAGCCCCGACAGTGATTGAACCACTGACTTTCATGGTGGTTTCGTTCTCCTTGCTCCATCGCCGGAATTTCTTAAGGGGAAACGTTTGCGTGGTCAAGGGGAGTCGATCGATGACCACCTCATGGCCTGGAGTCGCCGGAAACGGCTCAGATAGCCGGAAAACTCCATTGCAGCATCTCGAAAGCTTTTAGTCGCGATATCTCCCATCAGCGACTTCAACTTCACGATCCAAGACCACCACTGAGTTGCTCTCGTCGAGCTCGTGCCTTGGTTGTGTTTGATCGTCGCTGACACTGGCCGGAGATGCGAAGGAGAATGGGGAGGGGAGTCTGCTGCGCGCATGAGAAAGAGAGAGGGAACGGGGAAGGAGAGGAAAAAGTTATTTTTATTTTTATTTTTATTTATTTTGTTTATTATTATTATTATTATTATTATTATTATTATTATTATTTATTTTAATTAAATGGTTTCGGTTCAATTTGAACCGATTTGGTCTAACCCAACGATTTCGCCTAATTCCATTTGATTTAAGGATTTTTCGACTGAGTTTGACTATTTAAATTCAGTTTTCGATTCGGTTCGCGGTATAAAATATTATTTTTCACCAATTCTCATTGGTGAAAATTTACAATTAAATTTTAAATAAAAAATTCTTTTGAAAATAAATTAACGGTCATTTCAATAATTGTTCAATTCAACTGGATATAGCTAGACTTTAGGTTCAACTATATATAACAAGATTTTTGCTTCAAAAATTTAAAGGATATCATTTTAGTTGAATTAGATTAAATTTTAAAAGATAAGATATTATTTTAAATTAGATTAGGTTCTAAAAATTCTAAATCATATTTACTACATATATTAAATATTAAATGGTAAAACATAATTATGTTGGCCAATTAAAACACAAAATATAAGAAACAAACTCAAAATTTTCTAAAAAAAGAAAAATGGAATACTGAACAAAGAGAATACTTTAAAACTTTCTCTTTGTTTCAGCTTTCATATATATATATTTAAATAATATTAATTATAATGAATTAAAAAATTATATTTAATTAATTAAATATATTAATAAAAAGAAAAAAAATTATTATTTTGTCTCTCAATTTTGATCAAACTAATCGCTTTACCTATAGAAAATTATTATGTCATCCCTAAAATTTGATTTCATTATATTTATAATATTTTTATAAAAAAATATTATTTTTTTGTCAATTTATGTTAAAAGAACTAAAATACTCGTATTGTGGGATCCACCAAATATTAAAAGAAAATTTCATTTCTCCCCACCTCCATTCTCACCCATGTCTCTCCCTCTCCCTCTCTCCACACTCATTCTCACCGATGTCTTTATTATTTTGCAAATCACAAACTACTTCTTATCAATTAATTCTAGTGATGTCTTTTTCAATCTTTTTTCAACAATTGCATTGTGTCTGTTTTGTTGTGTTTTTAGTTTCTATTTGGTGGGTTTGGAAATTGCAGTAGTGCAAATGCGTTGACGTTTAACCCAAAGATAACTGTAATTAGACATTCTTTTTTTTAGCTATTAATAATTGATTTTTTAAAATAACATCTACTTAAAAACATCTACATTAGCATTAGAACACACTAAAGAAATCAACAAACATCTACTTAAAAAAGCTTGACAGCCTTGAATAAGAATGCCAAATTCAAAAAGATCAATAATAGGTGAGTTCAAAGCCGCTATCATAGCTTGAGAATCAAAATAGAGAATACTAGGCCCAATAAACTGAGTTTTGCCCAAATGAGAGCTGCTCTTATTGCCTTAGCTTCAACAACTTCAACAACTCAAGCTGCCCCCATACCAAGAATACTACATTTTATTAGTTGATTATATATATTTTATAAAAAATATTTTTTAAATAAATACATATAGATAATTAAAAATTTTAAAATTTTAAGTTTTATTATTTTAATTTTTTTAATAAATATATATATAATAATGAAACATTTGAAAACTTTTATATTTTATTTTTTAAATATTTTGATTTTATTTTGATTATTATTTAAAATATTTTATTTATGAGAGAAATAAAAAGAGAAAGAAGTATATATATATAATTTGATTGGATATATTTTTAAAAAATAAATTATAAAATAGAATATACATAATAGTTTATTTAGGAGAGAGATAAAAAAGAAAAAACTATATTATTTTTTTTGTTTGGTTGTGGGAAAATTGAGAGTTTATTTGAAGAGGATAGAAATTTTTTTTATGTAATCTTTTTTTATTAGTTCACATATAGATAATTAGGAATTTTAAAATTTTAATTTTAATTTTTTTAAATTTATTTTTTAATAGATATATATATGATAATTAAAATTTTAAATATTTTATATTTTATTTTTAAATATTTGATTTAATTTTGATTATAATTTAAAATACACTTTTTAGGAGAGAGATAAAAAAGAAAAAATATTATTTTTTTAATTTTTTTTTATGTTTGTATGATTTGGTTGGATATATTTTTTAAAAGCATAAATTTTCAAATAGAATATACATAATATTTTATTTCGGAGAAAAAAAAAAGAAAAAAGTATATTTTTTTTTATTTTTGTGGTTATTGAAAAAATTGAAGGTTTATTTGGAGAGAATAGAACAATTCTTTTGTATAATCTTTTTTCATTAATGAATTAATTCATTTATTTATTTTAAATTTATAATTTAAAATAATAAAGAAAAAAATACTTAAATAAGCTCATTAACCGATGAATATTGGATTCTAGCATGATTCATTTTCTAATTTTCATTTATTAATTTGGCTTTAGTATTTTTTTCATCAACTTTAAATTTCATTAAATTATGACTTTTCTAGTTGGATAAGAGATTTATTTTTGAAATTGAATTTGGTAATTTTTTTTAATATAATTTATTTCTTATTATAAGTTGAGTTATAAAAAGAGTTCTATTCTTAATTTTTATTTTTTTTATTTTTTATTTTTTATTATTGAATTAATTTTTAATTACTATCACTTCAATTTAGTAAGAAATTTATATTTCCCTTTCTTGATGATTAAGTATTTTTAATTTTTTTAATATTTTTTCTCTTATATTTTGAATGTGTTTAACTTAAAAAAAATAGTGTTTATAAAACTAGAACAAAACAGTAACTATATATTTATGTTTTGGGTTACTTATTGGAGTTTCAAGAATTTGTATATATATGCGTATATTCCTTTATTTAATGCACTGGGTAAGTAATATTGTCATTTTAGCCAAAGTGATTATTATTATCAATTTTAAGATTATCTTTTTATTTCTTTTTTTTTTGCTTGTAGTAAACAATAATTTATTATTCTTTTTCATTATATTTGTATATAGATATTAATTTAGAGTTGAAAGCAGGGAAGTTCGAGATTGATTGATAACTTGATTTTCTTTTTGGGTGTCTATTGTGGTTTTAAGAATTTACATTTATAAATTAGAGACTAAAATATTAGATTTAGGGATTAGATTGAGGCTTATTTTGAGACCATTTTTATTATATAAAAATAAACTAGCATTAGAACACGCACGATGCGTAGAGCAATATTAAAGGATGAAATTAGGTAAGAAAGCGAGGAGGGTACTTGCAAATTTTTAACTATTCGTAACCGTATCCGTTCAAAATTTTACTATATCTATCCATCTCAAACTTATTTAAATATCTATTTAAATATTTGTATCTTAACCTATTTAAAATTTTACTATTTATATCTATTCCAAACCCATTAAAAATACTCCTTAAACGGATAGGTATCTGCAATTTTAAATTATCCAAATCCAAACTTATTTAAAATATATATTTTACATTTTATTATTGATATTATTTATTTATTTCTTCATCTTCCTATAAGAGTTTTATTTATTAATATAATTCTCTAAATTCATGGTTGGTATAAGTATAAAGCAATTTCTATTTTTGTGTCCCTTCCTTTGAGGACTAGCATGTCTTCTTCAGCTTAGCTATGTTAAATTAAGCAGGCTAAAGTAGGCTAAGTTCAAGCTATAGCATTTTATGTTACTTTATTCATTGCAAAAAAAGAGAAGTTGTATCAATTATGATAGGCCGAATACATAATTTAACCCCTGTACTTTTACATAAAAGTCCTTTGGCCACCTGAACTTTAAAAATGACCCACTGGCCCCCTACACTTATTATTTTGAAATTTATGGACACCTGGCGAGACGAAAATGGCTTGAGTGTAAACCACGCGCTGTGACGTGGAAAAAAATAAACATAAGTGAGAAAGTTTTGCCACACTGGACGCTAGGTAAGAAAAGTTGTTCTCCCTCCCTTAACTTCCCTTGACTTCTTTCTCACCGTTGTTTTCTCCCAAATTCGACAAAAGCACTCAGAGAATGTTATTACATCAAACTAACAACGCTACTCCATTTTAGATTAGGTAAGAAAGATTTAGTTTTCTATTCCCATTTTCGATTAAGTAAGAAAAATCGTTCATTGTGAGAGAAAGCTCATTTGTTTCGCATCTAGAGTATGAAAGCCTCCATTGATGATAATTTGAAACTGAGGAAGTGAAGACATCTACTGTTGAAATCTGAAAAAGGTAAGTTCTTTACTTTTGCATCCTATTTTAGTAATTGTCATTATTTTTTACTTTTTTTCCCTAAAAACATGGTTAGTACAATATTAGGGTATAACTTTATAGGGATTCCTTCAACCATGTGTGGGTTTTTCGAAAATAAGCTCAATATTTAGGGTTTTTGCACATGCACAACGAAATATTTGTTTGTTGTCAAAAACGTTTTATAATTATCTTTAAAGTTTAACTTTTATGTTTTTGTTTGTTTCTTTATCATTGAGATTCCCTGTTTTGTTTGTTGATTTGTTTATTAGTATAATACAGATGGATAAACTGATAAACTTGCGATGGCACCATGGTGGGTATTTTGAGTTGGAGCCATAGACTAGGTATATAGGTGGTCATGTGACTATAGAAGCAATCGTGGACACTGACTACTTATTAGTACCTGACATTGTGCAAAGAGCAAGGCTTATGGGGTATGGTAATGTGTTCAAGGTACACACTAGCTGTTTGGTTGCTGGGGAAAATAAAATTATAACTGCATTATCTACTGATGAAGATGTGATGTTGATGTGTGAATTTGCAAAAAATGGTGACACTGTGGACTTGTATGTAGAGCATGACATTGATGTAACTGAGGTTGTCAATGATCCCCCAGCTCTTGAGAATATGGTAAATGAGAGGGTAAATGAAGTGGATGGGTTAGGTGAGATAGGAAGCAATGTTCAAAGTGGAGCTGACTTTAGAAGGGTTGATGTGCAAGATGAGGAAATAGGGGTTGGGGCAAATATGTAAGAAAGAAACAATGCAGGGTCTAGTTTGCAAGGAGAGAATATTGGAGAGGCAAGTGTGCAAATAGAGAATATTAGAGGGGCAAGGGTGCAAAGAGATAGCATACCGGGGGTAACTTTGCAAGGGTTACATGTGCCTCCACAAAATGCGCATGGGTCAGATATAGACAGCAACAGTGAGGGAGAAAGCAATGAAGATGAGAGTGGCAGTATTGGAGATGATGAAGAATCTAGTGAAGAAGAATTAGATGAAGCTGATCAATTGGAAAGTGATGTTGATGAGGAGCTTAGGGCAGCAAGAGAAACTATGAGAGTTCATAAGAGAAGAGCAAGGGCTCCACCATGCAACCAAACTGAGGAAATTCCTCTTGGTGAAGCTGGGGCAGATATAGGATTCAGGGGTGAGGAATATATTAATGATAGGTTTAAAGGGAAAACTAGGGAAGATGAGCCATATCCTCATAGCTCAGGTCTAGATAGTGGGGATGTGAGTGATGATGAACAGAGGGGAGAGCCAAGAGAGCGGAGGTTACACTATGATCCAACAACAAAAGTTCCTTATTAGGAATTGGAGATGGTTTTTGAAAATGCAGATGAATTTAGAAAAGTTGTGAGTAAGTATGTTGTTGCTAGGGGTGTGAACTTGACATTAAGGCCAAATGAGAGGATAAGGATAAGGGCCAAATGTAGAGAAGGATGCCCTTGGTTACTGTTTGCTAGCAAAGACAGTGTTACTCAAAATTTTATTATCAAGACATACAATCCACAACATAAGTGTTATAGAACTAACAAAAACAAGCTCTGCAACTCTAAATTCATTGCAAGGTTATTTCGTGAAAGGATAATATCACAACCAGGAATCAAGATCAGAGATATTCAAGACCTCTATAAAGACTAACTTTTTGTGTATGTTGGGAGGACAGTGTGTAGGAGAGTAAAGATGAAAGTTCTAAGGGAGATTGTTGGTGATTACAAATTGGAATTTGCTAGAATTCATGATTACTGTGATGAGATATTAAGGACAAATCCTGGGTGTACATGCTTTGCAAGATGCAAAAAGTTAGATGATGGTAGACAGAGGTTTAAAAGACTTTACATGTGTCTTTATGCATGCAAGCAGGGGTTCTTAGATGGATGTAGGAAAGTTATTGGGTTGGATGGCTGCTTCTTGAAAGGTCCAGTAGGAGGTTAGTTGCTTGTGGCTATGTCAAAGGATGGGAACAATCAGATGTTTCCTATTACTTAGGCAGTTGTAGATATAGAGAACACAAAAAATTGATTGTGGTTTGTATCTAATTTGAAGATGGATCTCCATATAACCACTGGCAATGGATGGTGTGTTGTCACAGAGATGTAAAAGGTACTACATTTTGATTTTTCTTTTTAAGTAAATTATTTCAATATAAATGCATTTGCTTTGTTAGTTAAATGATTTCTATGTTACTAGTTAGGTTGTTTGTTTCATGTTGACATTTTACTGTTTTAGGTTGTTTGTTCAATTGACATTTTACTATTTTCATATTAATATAGGGTCTTGATAAGGCTATTTTACAAGAGCTACCTGAAATTGAGCACAGAATGTGTGCTAGACACATTTGGTGCAATTGGGCTAAAAAATGGAGGGGTGAAGATAGAAGGAGAAAATTTTGGGAGGTTGTAAGAGCACCATTTGAGGTGCTTTTGAAAGACAAGTTAAAGGAAATGGAAAAATTGGGAACTGGAATTGTTGATGACCTACTGTATTACAACCATGAGAGATGGTGTAGGGCTTTTTTTAGTGCAAGTACTAAATGTGATGTGGTAGAGAATAATATGGCAAAAACTTTCAATGGTTGGATTTTGAGTGCAAGATTCAAGTCCATTATCTCAATGTTAGAGGATATTAGGGTGCAAGTTATGAACAGAATTAGAGTAATGCAAGAATTTGCAAACACCTGGATTTGTGACATAGCTTCTACTGTGATGGAGAAACTAGAGCTCCATAAATTATTAGCAATGAAGTGTCAGCCCACCTGGAATGGAGATACAGATTTTTAGATTGTGGAAGGGGAATACAAGCATGTGGTTGATTTGAATCTGTTATAATGCTCCTGCAGGGCATGGGAATTGAAGGGAGTCCCATGCCAGCATGCTATATGTGCAATGAACCATAAAAGATTGACACCTGAGGATTATGTGATGCATTGGTATAGAAAGGAGACGTATTTGAAGTCATATGGATATTTTATACAACTAGTGAGAGGCATGAAACTTTAGCCTGAGTAAAATAATCCCATTGTCTTACCACCAGAGGAGGAGAGGAAAAAGCCAGGGAGGAAGAAGACTTCTAAAAGGAGGGACAAATATGAACCCAAAAGGAAAATCGGCAAAGCACTAAGAAAAGGAGTGAAAATGACTTGTGCTTTATGCAAAAACACAGGTCATAACAAAAGGGGGTGCCCTCAGAAGTAAGGAATGTCAAGTCAAGTATTGTTATGTAGTTGTAACTTGCTGGTACTTTATTAGTTTATTTTGTTGCCAAATAATTTATTTTATTTTTAATTTTGTGTTACAGACTGCTGAATATATTCTGATTAATAATGAGCTGCCAAGTGAAATGGGAACTCTAGTGCCAACTGAATCTCAAATGAGTAGAACTACAAGCAATGCCCACTCCAAAAGAGGCATATTTTCAAGTGCAACTACAGAGTATTTAGTAGGAAGACAAAGAAATAAAAGTGCATCAATAGAGAAATCTAGATAAACACAAACAATTGCAAGTGCAGAAGCAGAGCAAGCCACATAAGGAGCTAAAAGCACACTTTCACCACAACCACAACAACAGCCAAATAAAAAAAGATATGCTGAACCAACTATGGCTTCACAAGCCAAGAGAGCATCTGCACCTAGAGGAATGAGAGTTTACATAAATGGGAGAACTGGATGCACAACTTATCGAGTTTTTTATTCTCTATGATTTGTTGTTTTTTTTAATATATTATTCTAGTGTCTGATTTATTATTGTCTGTCATTTACTATTGTGGTTCATTTATTATAGTGTGTGATTTGTGATTGTGAGTGATTTGTTGTTGTTGTGTGTCATTTGCTATTGTGTTTGATCTATTGTAGTGTGTGATTTATTATTACCTGTAATTTGTTATTGTGTTTGATTTATTGTAGTGTGACTTGTTGTTGTGTGTGATTTATTATTGTCTATGGTTTGTTGTTGTCTGTCATTTACTATTGTGTTTGATTTATTGTAGTGTCACTTGTTGTTGTGTGTGATTTATTATTGTCTGTCATTTGCTATTGTGCTTGATCTATTGTAGTGTATCATTTGTGGTGTGTGATTTACTAGTGTGTGATTTGTTGTTGACTGTTATTTGCCATTGTTTTGATTAATTGTGGTGTGTGACTTGTTGTTGTGTGTGCTTTGTTGTTAATTATTCAAATGAGTGCTTAATACTACTATAATTTAATTCAGGGTTCAGTTATCGCTGCTGCTAAGATTGTGGTCGATGGTGGTAGACTTAAGAGCTCAGCTGTAGTGACAGGGGATATTGGATATAGACCACCAGGCCTGAAATGGAAGGGAAAGAATGCCACCACCCTAAGGTAGCTGCAGTAGTAGAGGACAAGAATGCAAACTAGAGGGCAAGGAAGCAGCAGTCAAGCATCACAGGCGAGGAAGCAGTAGTCAAGCAAACATCAAACATATGCAACTTTTAAGTAGTTAGGGGATGTTATTCTGTTATTTTGTGATTTTGGTTGTCTTTTTGGTAGGTTTAATCAACTGTGATGTAACCTTTGATCAACAACTGTATTTGGTTTTTGGATTACTGATATGGCCTTATTACAATGGCTTATTTCATATTTGCTGTCAATTACTAATTCACTATTTTATTACAAATGTTGCCACATTAGTTTATGCAAGTTAGGGAAATTTATTTTTTTTTTTTTGCAAATCTTTTTGTTCTTTACCCATTTATCGTTTTAACAGAAATTCATGTAAAACTCCAACACTAATAGATGCAGAAAATTAGAAAGAACTTTAACACATCTTTTCAAAACAGGGTCATTCTCATTACTGCATATCCAGTACAAAATAACCTAAAATCACAATACATTCAGGACACATTCAAATTTCATACAATGATAATAAACCACAACACTACCCAACATACTACCTTAACATATTCAACTCTTCCCAGCATATGAACAGCTTGTGCTGCCACCACCCAAAAGATGACCTTCAATATTTTTGCCTTGTTTCTCTTCATCAAAATCCCTTATCCTTCTTAGCAGACCTAAAATGACATTTTGCACATGCTCCGGCATCGGTGGATCGATCCACTGGAAAAAATTGCACGCCCCCTCCCTTTATACAGAAATAAACAGTCCCCAAACTTGTGTCTCCATAATTTTCATTATAAAAATAATAAATAAAACAACCAACTCACTCTGAATCTCCTACACCCAAAAAACCATCTACTAGGATTCGCCTCAGTCCATGACACCTTCATCACAGCTGTGACACCACAAGAGCAATTGGGGATTATATAATCAATGGGTATGTCCATCGCAGGACAAATGATGGGTTGACTTCAGTTGAGAGAGGGATCGAGAGCACTGAGAGACTGAGAGAGGGATCGAGAGCACTGAGAGACTGAGTGAGGGATCGAGAGCACTGAGAGATGAAGAGAGACGTTGAGGGAGAGAGAGCAAAAATGTTTGTCCATTTCAAAACGAAAATATTTTGACCTAATTTTATTATTGGATTACTTAATTATTATTTGACCAAAATTGATGACATGGCATGTACAATTTGCCAAATCAGATACTTTTCTTAGACATCACTCGCTCACTTAGGCAGTGTGTAGCACTTCCCGAATTTTGACGTGGCAAAGTGTCTATAAATTTCAAAATAATAAGTGTAGGGGGCCAGTGGGTCATTTTTAAAGTTCAAGTGGCCAAAGGACTTTTATGTAAAAGTACAGGGGTTAAATTATGTATTCGGCCAATTATGATATGGTATCATAACCACATATGCCATAGTCTTCATAAATATCAAGTAATGTGTTAAAGCTTTTAGTTTTTCACCTTAATTTTTTATTTCTTTGATCATAAATTAGTTTTTACTATGGTAAGTGACCAAGCTATATTGGAGATTTATATGGTAAAAGCAAAAGTTAAAGCAAGCTCAACAGAAAATTGATGAAAGGATGAATGTACTTTATCAATTTTTTTCGGTTTGAATTTAATTGCTTTTAATATGCTTATTTATCTTATGAATTTAAGTCATTTAAATACTCAATTGATTAAATGTTGTGGTTTATTATTTTTAGTTCATTGAAAACATAGAACACATTAAGGTCCTTTATATTGAGCTTAACAAATGAAGATAATAACAACTCAAGAGATAAACACAAAACACAAAATATGAACATCCATATAATCTTAAAAATCAACAACACTTAGTCACAATAATCAAAATGATGAATATGAATATTAGGATGTTGTAACACCCTAATTTCGGGTACGGTAAACTTTCTAGAAATAACCTTCTAACAATTTGAATCTTCCTAAATGGTATTCATTAAAGAAATTATCATTAAAGAAATTATATGTGTGTTGAATTATTTGTAAATATTGGTTAAAATAATTAGGATTAATAATTGCTAGAATTATTTTATAATTATTAATATTCTTGTGTTTTTTAAATTATAATAATAATAATAATAATAATAATAATAATAAATCTATAGCAGTATCTAAAATTATTTTGTATATATATATATATATATATACACACATCAACGGTAAGAACTCAAGGAGAGGAGCTTGCCGATGGTCTTGACTTGAGGAGTGAGAGCCTGGAATGGGAGAAAATTTGATGGGAGGTTGTGATATCGCATGAAGAGGATTTCCGGCAATATCTCACCGCTGCATCGATCTCAGGCCCCATGGGTGGTCGCAAATGACTCCTCATCGTCTTATGATCATTTTCTCTCTGTCGATCTGGATGATGGAGTTTGTTGGGTAGAATCGCCATTAAAGGCAATGGTGAAATAACTGTCAGGCCTAATTTCGGCCAAGTGAGTAATCAAGTGTGTAAGCTGAGGATCGATTGTAGCTCTCTAAGGAATTCCGAACACTTTGGTGTAACTTTCATGAAACTTTAAGTTGTTTGGGTGTCTCGGCCACTGTGAACGGCAGTGGGGACGACGGTCCGGTGATCGACCGACGGCGGTCCGGCGAGACACTCAGAAGGGAGAATACTGCATTTCGCATACTGAACCTGAATCCAAAGTCCGATTTTTGATCGGTATAATTTATGTTTCAGTCATTTAAGTTCAGTGCAAATTCAAATTGGGAAAATAATTTAGTAGTTGATTAAATTGGCTTGATAAAAAATAAAAGATTAAATGAATAATAACACAAATTGAATTGCCAATTTATCTATAAAATTGATCAATTTATGTAAATTGTTAATTAAGTGACAAGATTGATTAGTTGTGAAAATTTAAAATGGAGAGAGAAAGCTAAATTGATAATGAGTAAATATGAGATAATATAAGTATTGATAATGTGATTGAGAAACATTGAAAATGACAAATGAGAATTGTTATGAAATTACTCGAATGATGGACTTTGAGTATTGTGTTGTTGTAAAGATTTGTAAAGTCAAATAATAAAGGTAATGCTGCTAAATTTTCTTTGACAGAAAGAGAAATTATTCTAAAATTAAGCTTGTGTAGAAATAAAAAGTACTATTATTTATTAAGGAAGTAAATTTAAAAGAATAAATTAATTTAGCAAATACGAAATTTAATTATATTTGATTGAATTAAAGAAGTATTGGAAAATGAAATTTTAAATAAGTTAAACATATATTTTTAAGGCCAAACCATCAGGTAAACCCTGAACTTTACGAATTGTAACAAATATACCCTAAAATGACCTTAACCCCTCAGGCACCCCAAAATGACCTTTTTGTAAAAATTGCACCATAAATCTCAATCTGGTCAAAATTAGACAATTAAAAAATAGTTTTGTGGACCTCGCACTGTCCCCTGAGTTAGCTAACCCAAAGGAATGGTTAATCCTTCAAAACGCATAGCTTCACTCACAACTTGAAAATGTCTCTCTCTCTCTCTCTCTCTCTCTCTCTCTCTCTCTCTCTCTTTTTGTCGACCTATCTTCCTCAGACCACTCCCAAACAAAATCTTTAATTCTTATCACTCATCTCTTCACCATAAACCTAATCAATTTTTTAGCAGCCATGGAAATTTGATTGACGTTTAATCAGTCAAGAAGGGTTTGCACATTGAAATGGGAAGGAAGAAAGCCAAAAAAGACTGGTATGAGTTCAAATCTTACTCTTTTAATGAAATACTTTATGTATGTCGATCTACGATATTGAAATGACTAAAAAATAAAACTAATTTGTTGTTATAAGCATTTGCTATACTAAGTTTGTTTTTATAAGCATTTGCTGTACTGGGTTTATTTTTATAAGCATTTACTGTGCTAGGTTTGTCGATGTAAGGATGTAATAATACTTTATGCTTACCCAATTTGGTAACATTCTTTCTATTAAACGAATCAATTTAACTCTTCTGCAGTTATCAGTAAATTAAATTAACATGTTATTACAGTATATATAAATTTACAGTTGCTTTAAATCTGCCCTTTTTTTATTTGTATATGAACAAGAAAGGATCTGGCCCAAGAGAGACATGATGTTGTGGTTCATTATATCAATATATTGGCTCTTTGGAAGGCAGGAAACATGTTTTAATAAAGGGACCCAGGGTCTTTTGAACATTAGAGGAAGAAAGAGAAGAGAGACTGGCATGTGCACAGTAGAGAGGTGCGTTTGAAGGATTAACCATTCCTTTGGGTTATCTAACTCAAGGGATAGTGTGGGGTCCACGAAACTATTTTTTAATTGTGTAATTTTGATCAAATTGAGATTTGTGGTGTAATTTTTACAAAAAGGTCATTCTGGAGTTAATGTCATTTTAGGGTATATTTATTACCATTCGTAAAGTTCAGGGTTTACTTGATAGTTTGGCCTATTTTTAATGGTATATAAAAAGGAGTTATCAAATATTTATTAGAAATAAAATAAATTTTTTAGATAAATCAAATATAGCTAAAGAATATAGAAGAAAATAAAAGTGAATATATGTATATTTATTAGGAAATATTTTTATATATACAATTTTTCATTTAGTAAATATTTGTTGAATTATTTATATATAATTAAAGTAGAAGGTATATGCCTTTAAATATTCTTTGTTTAAAAAAAAGTGCAGAAGTTAGAAAATGAAGCAATATCATAATTTTGCAAAAATAACGTGATTCACCATTAATGGAGCAACAAAGTAAAGCAGTTGAAATAAAAAAAAATAAGAAGAAGCACTTGAAAAAATTTTGTTATGCTTTTCAGTTGGTTGGATTGAATTTGACTATTTCGAAATTCCATGATATAACTCGCATACAAAATTAAAGAAAACAACTTGCCCAAAAGATGAAACCTTAATAGAAATTTAAGGTAATTAAGAGAGATTTAAGATGCCAAAGAAAGACAAAAGAAGAGAAATTATAGGATTAGAGAAATCTTAAGGAAATTAAAAGATTTGTGAAATTTAAGTTGAAAAGGGAAAGAAATAAACTTAGATTATATGGAATCGAGAATCTATGAGGTGAGGATTTTGGTTTCGCTCTCTCTTTTTTGCTATCTGCATGTGCCCTTTTTATATAGAGATAACCAAGATTTGGGAAGAAAAAAAGGATAAAGAATGAAGAAGATAGAGAAATGGAAATCGAAAGAAGAAAATTAAAGGGAGAGGCAAAGGAGTTGAAATATGATGTCATTGAAGCCACTTCAAATAACTATTAGACAATCACACTCTAAGTAGGTTTGAAGTCACGCCTTGCATTTTCAACGTGGCAAGGGGTGTAATAGTTACAAAAACCATAGGTTAAAGTGCATGATAGGTCTTTTATAAAGTTTAGGGTGATAAATGATCAAAGTAAGAAAGTTAGAGGAGATTTTATGCATTTGGTCATTCTTTAATACAACATTATTAATTTCTTAATTACATGAAAGCATAACTTTTATTAATTCAATGAAATTTCATTGATTTGATAAATTTTCAGAAACTTCATTCCCCCGAAAAGCAAATCCTTACATCAAGACATAACAAAGACATACAATTGATGCATTTAGCCCACTAAATCTTTAATTGTTTCGATTATTTTGAAAAAGAAACTTCAATATGTTGAGCTTGATTTATCAAATCTTGACAAGCTATCGACATTTATTATAATTACTAGTATGATCTACTATAAGTTCTCTTAATCTTTTTTTCTTTCTTTCACTGAGTAGTAAAACCTTTAAATATAAAAGCACCATGACCTCTTTCACTATACTTAGATAAAAAAAGATAACGATATAAACAATATACAACATCTTTTTTAATGCTATATTTTGACCAACTCTTAAATTCATCAAACTAAGATATAGAAAATCTCCAATTTTTTTATCTCTATCAACCCTTTGAGGAAATTTATTATGACATGATTGACATAAATAAACAATATGCATTAATCTAAATTGTCACATATAAAATCAGTATAATGAACTGAAATACTAAATCACACATATATAACATAATTATGAATTATTTCACCATTGAGTAATTTAAATTCTAAATCTCCCAGGATGTATTAGAATCGACCCAATGATGATGTAACTCATATTTTGAAAAATCAAGAAGTTAAATTCTCAACACTCCTCCTTAACATTTAGATGAAACACCAAACAATATTATTTCTCAAAAAATATATTCCTCGTGAGTTTCAGCACTCACAATTTGTGCTTGTTCATTGTTTTGATCATTCTTCTTGGTTTTGCATGCTTTTATAACATGACCTATTTATTTGTAAATTTCACAAAGAATATTAGATCTATTTGTCCAAGTGCATAGTCCTTTTACAATGCTTACAAGATGGACATGTTATCTTATTGCCTTTTGTATTTTGTGCAAGCAATGCACCCCTCAATAACTGCAACATGGACTTTGTCTCTTAAAGCTCTTTTTTACTCTTAAGCTTCAACAACACATAATAATTCATTCTGTAAGAGAAATCGAAGTGAGATCCTTATATTCTTTTAGAGAAGAGATATTTCATTCATATCTCTCTGGAAGTGTTACAAGAAATTTTTCAACAATTCTAATATTAAGAAAATCTTCACCAAGAAATCTGATCTTGTTAACGAAAGAAAAAATTATATCAGAATACTTAGTAATAGTTTCATTTGTTGCATGGATAAGAATTCAAAATTTCTTTTCGGGTTTAAAATTTGGATATTTCTAATTCTATTACTCCATGATACTCCACTTTAAGCTTATCTTAAGCTTGCTTTGCTGTTTGGCACATGATGATTTTTGAAAAAATTGATCACACTATAATTTTGGATAAGGTTTTGACTTTGTATTTTTCGATTTTCTCGTTTGTGTGAGCTTTAAGATGAGCAAGATTAGGATTGTTAGGAAGAGGTGTTACTGCTCTCTCGTACTTCAAGCTCTTTTTATCTCTTCTATTTTGTTTAACAATAAAACCTCAAACCTAGAAAATTAAAATTTAAAGACCACCATCATCAAAATAAAAACCCAAAGTCATAACTCATGACTGTTACAACAAAAATTTGAACCCAAAACCAAAACGATTTTTTTGAAATTTTATTAAGAACAAGAAGTTTTATTTTAGTTGAAGATTCAAAGCTAAAGATGTTGATCCAAGAGCTATTACTGAGAATAGAAAATAAAGAAATATGAGATGGTTTGATTGTGTCTGAGATTAGGATAATACCAATGGCAAAGATAGGTTTGGAATGAAAAGTGGAGGATGATGGATGAGTAATTGTTAACGACAAAGCAGAGATGAAAAGAAAGCGTAAAAGAGAGAGAGTATAATATAGGCTAAAAGAGAGAGATAGTTATAGTTATAAAAAAAATTACTCAGTCCATTCTATTTATACAGGAAAAATTAAAATTTCTCTAGGATTAATGATGTGGTCTTTTTTTTATTTTTTTCTTAATTTATCCCCTAAGGAGACAATTAAGTTGTCCCCAAATTTCAAAAAAAGAATGGTAAAAGATGAAAGAGATGATAATAAAAGATTGGTTACTTAAATAAGGAGTTTTATTTGTTTAGAATTCTATAAAAATAAAAATGTGAACTTTAAGTGTGGACTAACTATTCTATGTGTTTGTAATACTTTAAGTTGTCTATTCTAATTATATACAACTATTGTCATGTGCAAATATTTTTTTTTTAGAATTTTGCAAACAATCTTACAAATATGAGCACAGATAATTTATATTTTTTTGTTATCTCGTTAACAGAATGTGCAAAAAATATGATTAAATTAACACAGACACGAGTTATTTCTGTGTGGCTTTTTAACCTTCGATTGCAAACGGAAGCGGAAAGTGAGAGGCACAACAATTTTGAGTTAAAAACACTATCATTTAGAGGAAAATATCCCTTCATTCTGGATTTATTAGAATTGTACGTAAACCTCACTATACGTGCACACTTAATTATTAAGCATAGGCATAAATTATGTATATAATTCAAATTTTGCTTGCAACTCCAAAAATTTAACTTATGCACATTAAGTGCCAAACCACAATAGTTCTCATTTTCTCATAGCATGAAACATGCTGTTTTAGAACATTAAGTGCTAAACCACGATAAGTATCTCACTTTCTCGAAATTCTCTTAAAGTTAATATTTAAACTAAAAACAAAACAAGAGGATATTGAACTTTTTCCTTTGACATTAGTCCCAAAGTTATCATAAATTTTCTCTATATAAATAGAACGGAGGAAGTATTAAAAATGTTCTACGTGGCTTCCATTAGATATTTTGGTAATTTGTATTTACAAAATACGGATAAATGTATTTTAGTGTTAGCAGATTAAAGTTTAATCTCTTGTTTGAAACAAATGAATTCTAAAAAATTTTGTAAAATTTATTTAGAAATCTATATTTTTATATTTAAAATGAAAAAAAATATAGATTTCAATTATAGGAATTCAGTTTTATCTAATTGAAACTAATGGCACCAAATTCAAAGAAAATAGATGGAATGTTCAAGTGAATTCCACAAAATTAAGCAATTCAACTTTTTATACAAAACTATCATTCTCCATCTACAAAATTAATTTTTCAATTTTTACTTATTTAACATATTTAATTTATCAAACTTGACAAAAAATAATTAAAAATTTTAGTTTTTTTAGAAAAAAATATTTTCTTATTGTTGTGTTTTTTATTTTAATATCTTTTAATATATATATACACACACACACACATACACACATGTAAAAAATATAGAAAATCACTGTTTTCACAATAGTGTTTCCCTCATTCTACGCATCCTCTTTATTTAAATTGTGTTAATAGTGAATTTGACTTTGTTACTGAAACAACTCAAATTTATAATTTCAATTTTTTTAATTTAAATATTAATGGACCAATAATAATATAATATTCATTTTAAAAATTAAATATAGCTAAAGTATTATTTAATTAATTAATATATAATATTGCATGTTCCTATTTCTAAGTTGTTAAATATATCTTTTCTAAAACAAAAGAAAAATCAATAAACCAAAGTTAAAAACCATACAAAAATCATGAATTGGACTTGATTTGAACCAAACCACCTAAGAACTTATAGGAAAACTCAAGATTTCAAAATACCCAACAAGTCCCCACCCCTTCCTTCTCTTCCCTCGATTCTCGCTAACCCTTCTCTTTTTCATTCAGGATTTTTCCAGTAACGCCAGCCTTAGCCAATGATTTGACAACCTCCTCGTTAGCGCAACACTCCAGCCACTCTCCCCCTCTATCTCTGGTCGGGTTATAGCACAACAACGAGAGAAGAGCAATGTTTCCTTTTTCCAATCAAAATAGCCTCATTGCCCCTTCTCTTTTAATTTTCTAAAGAGGCTAGCCGAACCACCTCCCACTTCATCACCAGCACCTCACCGACCATCGGTTCTCCTTTTCTCGGCATGTTTATGCAGCTGAGCGATTTTTCAGCATTCCCCTTGATTATATTTGATCCTTTTCAAATTAAATTGCAAGATTTGCTCTTGAATCAATGTTCTCCACATTATCAGATATCTCACTCGAAGCAAATAGACTATTGAATGGAATTCGCTATGCAAAACTCATTTGTCTCAGAATCTGAGTACCCTAATAGAATGTCAACCAAGACAGTCCCATCATATGAACCATCCTAAATCGAAGCTCATGGTCATGAAAGAATCAATGTTGTACTAATGACAAAACTAGAGAATATCCTTAGTACCAAGCTCAAGAAACCACAGGCCCCAATCTCTCTCACTCTTGAAAGGATCCTGATCGGACGAGAGTGATAAGAGGTAGTATTGTATGACAGTTGGATTGGAGCAGCCATGACCCTCAGATGGTCCTTAAGCTAGACTTGCAAACAAAAATTAGATAAAAAAAAGGGGGAGATAGAATCACAAAGTAAGGTAAGTGTCACTTACTTGAAGTATGATAGAACCCACTATCCAAGATCATTTGGGACAACTAAAATCTAGAATCGTTAGTATCAACTGGTAAAAGAGCAGCAATGTTCCCGAAGCTCTCCATCTAAAGCACTATTTGGAGCATACGAAGCTCTCCATGACAAGTTGGGGCAGCAAAAAAACACGAATAGTCAAATAGAAATTGAGGGCCCTCATCCTTAACTTTTGGTGGGCCTTATCTTCAAAACCCATAGGATCATCAAACTCCACAACTAGTCTAGTCAGGTCAACCAGTAAGTCAACTAGCATGCTCTCGACCTTCTCCTCAATAAATCTAAAGAGCCACTGAAAACTTTGAAAATATTGCTCATCTAGTATATGGTTCATGGATATTATAGTACTAGTTTCCCACCATATTTCTATCTATTCACCACTAGTCCATATAACCCCCATGTAGATGTAATATATCATGGCAATACTACAGTTAACAATTTGTCATACCATTCTACGGCCAAGGCTATTAAAATGATATCTAATATAGGATTACTGATTTCAGCTTACCTTTACCCCACTATTGTCTAATATTATATGGTATTAATCATACTCAATCGCCATAGAAGTTTATAAAAATAGGATATGATGTAGTACCGAATACTATGAAGATATAATATGATAAATGATAGTATATGGTATATTACCTATTCATAATACACTAATTGGCTATTAGTATGATAAATAACATATGTCACTTATATCTGATGGTAAATTAGTTAGTGAATATGGATAATCGACATAATCGTTATAGATTAAATTAAATACATTGTGGGGACAAGGATACATGGGGTAGTGATATATTATGTTATAAGTGAGGATATCATATACGTGTGGCCAGTATTTTCCTCAATCATATGGTACATTAGTATCAAAGTGCGACATATATGGTGATATCAAATTTATTGCAACCATATATATGGGGCAAGATAGAATGCACATGGTTATGACATAGGGTGACAGAATCAATAAGTCATATACCATAGTTCTTTCCCTAATCAAAATTAGTATGTGGTTCATGGACATTATAGCACTAATTTCCAACCATATATCTTTCTATTCACCCCAAGTCCATATAACCCCACGTGGATGTAATGTATCCTAGCCACACTACAGTTAACAACTTGTCATACCAGTCTATGGCCAAGGCTATTACAATGACAACTAATATAGGATCTAACAACTTGCCATATCATTCTATGGTCAAGGCTATTACAACGACAACTAATATAAGATCATTGATCCCATCTTACCTCTAGCCCACTCCTGTATGATATTATACGGTATTAATCATTCTCAATCGCCATAGAAGTTTATAAACATAGGATATGATGTAGTATATGGTAGATTACCTTTTCATAATACTCTAATTGGCTATTAGTCTGATGGTAAATTAGTTAGTGAATAAAGATAATCCATATAATCGTTATAGATTACATTAAATACATTATAGGGATAAGAGTACATGTGGTGGTGATATATTATCCTATACATGAGGATATGATATACCTATGGTTAGTGTTTTCCTCAATCATATAGTACATGAGTATAGGAGTGAGACATATACGGTGATATTAAACTCATTGCAACCATATATATGAAGTGAGATAAAATGCCCATTGGTATGGCTTAGGGTGACAGAATCAGCAAGTTATATACCATAGTCCTTTCCCTAATCAAAATTAGTATGTGGTTCATGGACATTATAGTACTAGTTTCCCACCTTATATGTATCTATTCACCCTTAGTCCATATAACCCCCACGTGGATTTAATGTATCATGGCTACACTACAGTTAAAAACTTGCCATACCATTTTATGGCTAAGGATATTACAACTACATCTAATAGAGGATCACTGATCCTAGCTCCTAGCTTACCTCTACCCCTCTAATGCCTCATATTATATCGTATTAATCATACTCTATTACCATAGAAGTTTATAAATATAGGATATGCTGTAGTACTGAATAGTATGAACATATGTATGATATATGATAGTATATGGTAGATTACCTGTTCATAATACTCTTATTGGCTATTATTATGATAAATGAAATATGCCACTTATCTTTGATGGTAAATTAGCCAGTGAATAAAGATAATCCATATAATCATTATAGATTACAATAAATATATTGTGGGGACAAGGGTACATGGGGTAGTGATATATTATCTTATAAATGAGGATATGATATACGTGTGGTTAGTGTTTTCCTCAATCATATGGTACATTAGTATCAGAATGCGACCTATATGATGATATTAAATTTATTGCAACCATATATATGGAGCAAGATACAATGCCCATGGGTACGACATAGGGTGACAGAATCAGCAAGTCGTATACCATAGTTCTTTCCCTAATCAAAATTAGTATCTGGTTCATGGACATTATAGCACTAGTTTCCCACTATGTATCGATCTATTCACCCTAAGTCCATATAACACCCACGTGGGTGTAATGTATCATGGCTATACTTTAGTTAACAACTTGCAATATCATTCTATAGCCAAGACTATTACAATAACATCTGATTTAGGATCACTGATCCCAGCTTATCTCTACCCCACTACTGTCGAATATTATATGGTATTAATCATACTCAATCGCTATTGAAATTTATAAAAATAGGATATGATGCAGTATCGAATGATATGGACATATAGTATGATATATGATAGTATATGGTAGATTACCTATTAATAATACTCTAATTGGCTATTAGTCTAATAAATGACATATGCCACATATGTCTGATGGTAAATTAGTTAGTGAATATGGATAATTGACATAACTGTTATAGGTTACATTAAATACATTGTGGAGATAAGGGTACATGGGGTAGTGATATATTATGCTATAGACGAGGATATGATATGCCTATGGTTAGTAATTTTGTCAATCATATGGTACATTAGTACAGGAGTGAGACATATACGGTGATATCAAACTCATTACAACCATATTTATGGAGTGAGATAGAATACCGATTAGTATGACTTAGGGTGACAGAATCAGCAAGTCGTATACCATAGTTCTTTGCCGAATCAAAATTAGTATGTGGTTCATGGACATTATAGTACTAGTTTCCCACCATATATTAATCTATTCCTCCTAACTCCATATAACCCCACGTGGATGTAATGTATCCTGGCCACACTACAGTTAATAACTTGCCATACCATTCTATGGCCAAGGCTATTATAATGACATCTAATATAGGATCACTAATCCCAACTTACCTCTACTAGACTCCTATATGATATTTTAGGGTATTAATCATACTAAATCGCCATAGAAGTTTATAAACATAGGATTTGATGTACGAACGAATAGAATGAACATAGAAAATGATATATGATGGCATATTGTAGATTACCTATTCATAATACTCTAATTGGCAATTAGTATGACAAATGACATATGCAACTTATGTCTGATGGTAAATTGGTCATTGAATAAGGATAATCCATGTAATCGTTATAGATTACATTAAATACATTATGGGGACAAGGGTGCATGGGTTAGTGATATATTTTGCCATGCATGAGGATATGATATACATGTGGTTAGTGTTTTCCACAATCATATGGTACATTAGAACAGGAGTGAGACATATATGTTGATATCAAATTCATTCCAAGCATATATATGGAGTGAGATAAAATGCCCATTGATATAACTCAGGCTGACAGAATCAGCAAGATATATACCATAGTTCTTTTCATAATCAAAATTATTATGTGGTTCATGGACATTATAGTATTAGTTTTCCACCATATACATGTATCTATTCACCGTCAGTCCATATAACCCCCATGTGGACGTAATATATCATGGCTACACTACAGCTAACAACTTGCCACACCATTCTATGAACAAGGCTATTACAACGACATCTAATATAGGATCACTGATCTCAGCTTACCTCGAGCCCACTCCTATATGATATTATACGGTATTAATCATACTCAATCACTACAGAAGTTTATAAACATAGGATATGATGTAGTATATGGTAGATTACCTATTCATAATACTCTAATTGGCTATTAGTATAAAAAGTGACAAATGCCACGTATGTCTGATTACATTAAATAAATTGTGAGGACAAGGGTACATGTGGTGGTAATATATTATGTTATACATGAGGATGTGATATACCTATGGTTAGTGTTTTCCTCAATCATATGATACATTAGTACAGGAGTGAGACACATACGGTGATATCAAACTCATTGAAATCATATATATGGAGTGAGATAGAATGCCCATTGGTATGACTCAGGCTGATAGAATCAGCAACTCGTATACCATAATTCTTTCCCTAATCAAAATTAGTATGTGGTTCATGGACATTATAGTACTAGTTTCCCACCATATATGTATCTATTCACCCCAGTCCATATAACCCCCACATGGATGTAATGTATCATAGTTACATTACAGTTCACAACTTGCCATACCATTCTATGGCCAAGGCTATTTCAATGACATCTAATAGGAGATCACTTATCCCAGCTTACCTTCACCCCTCTCGTGCCTCATATTGTACGGTATTAATCACACTCAATCGCCATAGAAGTTTATAAATATAAGATATGATGTAGTACCGAATAGTATGAACATATGTATGATATATAATAGTATATGTTAGATTACATGTTCATAATACTCTTATTGGTTATTAGTATGATAAATGACATATGCCATATATGTCTAATGGTAAATTAGTCAGTGAATAAGGATAATCAACATAATCATTATAGATTACATTAAATACATTTTAGGGACAAGGGTAAAAGGGGTAGTGATATATTGTGCTATACATGAGGATATGATATACTTGTGGTTAGTATTTTCCTTAATGACATGGTACATTAGTACAAGAGTGAGACAAATATGGTGATATTAAATTCATTGCAACCATATATATGGAGTGAGATAGAATGCACATTGCTATGACATAGGGTGAAAGAATCATCAAGTCATAGCCATATTTCTTTCCCCAATCAAAATTAGTATGTGGCTCATGGAGATTATAGGATTAGTTTTCCACCATATATGTATTCACCCCAAGTCTATATAACCCCCACGTGGATGTAATGTCTCATGCCTACACTAAACTTACCATACCATTCTATGGTCATGGCTATTACAACGACGAGGATCACTGATCCAAGCTTACCTCTACCGCACTCCTGTCTCATATTATACGGTATTAATCATACTCAATCGCCATATAAGTTTATAAACATAGGATATGATCTAGTACATGGTAAATTACCCATTCATAATACTCTAATTGGCTATTAGTATGATAAATGAAATATGCCACATATGTCTGATGGTCAATTAGTCAGTGAATAAGGATAATCCTTATAATCATTATAGATTACATTAAATGCATTGTGGGGACAAGGGTATATGGGGTAGTGATATATTTTACTATATATGAGGATATGATATACATGTGGTTAGTGTTTTTCTCAATCATATGGTACGTTAGTAAAGGAGTGAGACATATATGGTGATATCAAATTCATTAAAACCATTTATGGAGTGAGATAAAATACCCATTAGTATCACATTGGGTAACAGAATTGGCAAGTCGTATACCATAGTTCTTTCCCTAATCAAAATAAGTATGTGGTTCATGGACATTATAGTATCAATTTTCCACCACATATATATCTTTTCACCCCTAGTCCATATAACTCCCATGTGGATATAATGTATCGTGGCTACATTACAGTTAACAATATGCCATACAATTCCATGGTTATAGTTATTTTAATGACATCTAATATAGGATCGCTAATCGCAGCTTACCTCTACCCCACTCTTGTCTGATATTATACGGTATTAATCATATTCAATTGCCATAGAAGTTTATAAACACAGGATATGATGCAGTGCCGAATAGTATGAACATATAGTATGATATATGTGGTATATGGTAGATTAGCTATTCATAATACTCTAATTGGCTATTAATATGATAAATGACATATGCCACTTATGTCTGACGGTAAATTAGCTAGTGAATAAGGATAATCCATATAATTGTTATAGATTATATTAAATACATTATGGGGACATGGGTACATGGGGTAGTGATATATTATGCTATACATGAGGATATGATATAACTGTGGTTAGTGTTTCCTCAATCATATAGTACATTAGTATAGGAGTGAGACATATATGGTGATATCAAATTCATTACAACCATATATATGGAGTGGGATAAAATGCTCATAGGTATAAAATAGGGTGATAGAATCAGCAAGTCGTATACAACAGTTCTTTCCCTAATCAAAATTAGCATGTGGGTTATGGAAATTATAGTACTAGTTTCCCACCATATATTAATCTATTCACCCCAACTCCATATAACCCCACATGGATGTAATGTATCCTAGACACACTACAGTTAACAACTTGCCATACCATTTTATGGCCAATGCTATTACAATGACATCTAATATAGAATCACTAATTCCAACTTACCTCTAACAGACTCTTGTCTGATATTTTACAGTATTAATCATACTAAATCGCCATAGAAGTTCATAAACATAGGATATGATGTACTATCGAATAGAATGAATATAAAGAATGATATATGATGGCATATGGTAGATTACCTATTCATAATACTCTAATTGGCAATTAGTATGACAAATGACATATGCAACTTATGTCTGACGGTAAATTGGTCATTAAATTAGGATAATCCATATAATCATTATAGATTACATTAAATACATTATGGGGATAAGGATGCATGGGTTAGTGATATATTTTGCTAGGCGTGAGGATATAATATACGTGTGGTTAACATTTTCCTCAATCATATGGTACGTTAGTACATGAGTGAGACATATATGCTGATATCAAATTCATTCCTACTATATATATGGAGTGAGATAAATGCCCGTTGATATGACTCAGGCTGACAGAATCAGCAAGATATATACAATAGTTCTTTCCCTAATCAAAATTAGTATGTAGCTCATGAACATTATAGTACTAGTTTCCCAACATATATATATCTATTCACTCCCAGTCCATATAATCCCCACGTGGATGTAATGTATCATGATTACACCATAGTTAACAACTTGCCATACTATTTTTTGGCTCAAGCTACAACAACAATATTTAATATAGAATCATTTATCCCAACTCACTTCTACTGCTCTCGTGCCTGATATTATATGGTATTAATCCTACTCAATCGCCATAGATGTTTATAAACATAGGATATATGATGTAGTACCTAATAGTATGAATATATAGTATGATATATGGTAGATTACTTATTCCTTATACTCTCATTAGTGATTGGTATGATAAACGACATATGTCACTTATGTTTGATGGTAAATTAGTCAGTGAATAATGGTAACTGACATAATCATTATAGATTACATTAAATACATTGTGGGACAAGGGTAAATGGGGCAGGGATATATTGAGCTATACATGAGGACATGGTATATTTGTGGTTAGTGTTTTCTTCAATCATATGGTACTTTAGTATAGGAATGAGACATATATGGTGATATCAAATTCATTGCAACCATATATATGGAGTGAGATAGAATGCCTATTGGTATGATATAGGGTAAAAGAATTAGGAAGTCGTGTACCATATTTCTTTCCCCAATCAAAATTAGTATATGGCTCATGGATATTATAGGACTAGTTTCCCACCATATATGTATCTATTCACCCCAAGTCTATATAACCCCCACGTGGATGTAATGTATCATGGCTACACTATAGTTACCAACTTGCCATACCAATCTAAGGCCAAGGCTATTACAACGAAATTTAATATAGGATCACTGATCTCAGCTTACCTCTACCTCACTCTTGTATGATATTATACAGTATTAATAATACTCAATCACCATGGAAGTTTATAAACATAGTATATGATGTAGTATATGGTAAATTACCTATTCATAATACTCTATTTGGCAATTAGTATGATAAATGATATATGCAACTTATGTCTGATGGTAAATTGGTCAATGAATAAGGATAATCCATATAATCGTTATAGATTCCATTAATACATTGTGGGGACAAGGGTACCTAGGGTAGTGATATATTTTGCTATGCATGAGTATATGATATACGTGTGGTTAGTGTTTTCCTCAATCATATGGTATGTTAGTACAGGAGTGAGACATATATGGTGATATCAAATTCTTTCCAACCATATATATGGAGTGAGATAAAATGCCAATTGGTATGACACAGGGTTACAGAATCAACAAGATATATACCATAGTTCTTTTCATAATCAAAATTATTATGTGGTTCATGGACATTATAGTATTAGTTTTCCACCATATACATGTATCTATTCACCCTCAGTCCATATAACCCCCATGTGGATATAATATCTTATGGCTACACTATAGTTAATAACTTGCCATACCATTCTATGGCCAAGGCTATTACAACGACATCTAATATAGGGTAACTGATCCTAGCTTAACTCTATCCCACTCCTGTATGATATTATACGGTATTAATCATACTCAATCGCCATGGAAGTTTATAAACATAGTATATGATGTAGTATATGGTAGATTACCTATTCATAATACTCTATTTGGCAATTAGTATGTTAAAAGACATATGCAACTTATGTCTGATGGTAAATTGGTTAGTGAATAAGGATAATCCATATAATCATTATAGATTACATTAAATACATTATGGAGACAAGGGTACCTGGGGTAGTGATATATTTTGCTATTCTTGAGTATATGATATACGTGTGGTTAGTGTTTTACCCAATCATATAGTATATTAGTATAGGAGTGAGACATATATGGTGATATCAAATTCTTTCCAACCATATATATGGAGTGAGATAAAATGTTCATTGGTATGACACAGGGTTATAGAATCAGCAAGATAAATACCATAGTTCTTTCCCGAATTAAAATTATTATGTGGTTCATGGACATTATAGTATTAGTTTTCCACCATATATATGTATCTATTCACCCTCAGTCCATATAACCCCCACGTGGATATAATGTATCATTGCTACACTATAGTTAACAACTTGCCATACCATTCTATGGCCAAAGCTATGACAACGACATCTAATATAGGATCACTGATCCCAGCTTACCTCTATCACTCTCTTGTTTGATATTACACGGTATTAATCATACTCAATCACCATAGATATTTATACACATAGGATATGATGTAGTACCGAATAGTATAAACATACATTATGATATATGATAGTATATAGTAGATTACCTATTCATACTACTCCAACTGGTTATTAGTATGATAAATGACATATGTCACTTATGTTTGGTGGTAAATAAGTCAGTGAATAAGGAAAATCCATATAATTATTATAGATTAAAGTAAATACATTGTGGGGACAGTGGTACATGCGGTAGTGATATATTATGCTATACATGAGGATATGATATATCTGTGGTTAGTTTTTTCCTCAATCATATAATACATTAGTAAATGAGTGAGACATATAGGGTGATATCAAGTTCATTGCAACCATATATATGAAGTGAGATAGAATGCCCTTTAGTATAACATAGGGTGGCAAAGTTAGCAAGTCGTATACCATAGTTCTTTCCTTAATCAAAATTAGTATGTGGTTCATAGACATTATAGTACTTGTTTCCCACTATATATGTATCTGTTCACCCCCAGTCCATATCACCCCCACGTAAAGGTAATATATTATGGCTACACTACAATTAAAAACTTGTCATACCATTCTATGGCCAAGGATATTACAACGACATCTAATATAGGATTACTAATCCCAGCTTACCTCTACTCCACTCCTTTCAGATATTATACAGTATTAATCATACTCAATCGTCATTGAAGTTTATAAATATAGGATATGATGTAGTACCAAATAGTATGAACATATAATGTTATATACGATAGTATATGGTAGATTACCTATTCGTAATACTCTAATTAGCAATTAGTATGATAAATGATATATGCAACTTATGTCTGACGATAAATTAGTCAGTGAATAATGATAATCCATATAATCATTATAGATTACATTAAATACATTGTGGGGACAAGGGAATATGGGGTGATGATATATTATAATATGCTTGAGGGTGTGATATACCTGTGGTTAGTGTTTTCCTCAATCATACGGTACATTAGTATAGGAGTGAGACATATGTGATGATATCAAATTCATTGCAATCTTATAAATGGAATGAGATTGAATGCCCAATGGTATGACATAGGGTGATAGAATCAGCAAGTTGTATACCATAGTTCTTTCCCTAATCAAAATTAGTATGTGGCTCATGGACATTATAGTACTAGTTCTCCACCATATATGTATCTATTCAACCCCAGTCCATATAACCCCCATGTGGATGTAATGTATCTTTGCAAAACTACAGTTAACAACTTGCCATACCATATTTTGGCCAAGGCTATTACAACGACATCTAATATAGGGTCATTGATCCCAGCTTACCTCTATCCCCCTCTTGTCTGATATTATACGGTATTAATCATACTTAATCGCAATAAAAGTTTATAAATATAGGATATATGATGTAGTACCTAATAGTATGAACATATAGTATGATATATGATAGTATATGGTAAATTACCTATTCCTCATACTCTCGTTAGCTATTGGTATGATAAATGACATATGCCACTTATGTCGAATGGTAAATTAGTCAATTAATAAGGATAATCCATATAATCTTTATAAATTACATTAAATACATTATGGGGACAATGGTATATACTATAGTAATATATTATGCTATACATGAGGATATGATATAACTATGGTTAGTGTTTTCCTCAATCATATGGTACATTAGTACAGAAGTGAGACATATGGTGATATCAAATGCATTGCAATCATATATATAGAGTTGGATAGAATGCCCATTGGTATGATATAGGGTGATAGAATCAGCAATTCATATACTATTGTTCTTTTCCCAATCAAAATTAGTATGTGGTTTATGGACATTATGGGACTAGTTTCCCACCATGTATGTATCTATTCACCCCAAGTCCATATATCTCCCACGTGGATGTAATGTATCATGGCTACACTACAGTTACCAACTTGCCATACCATTTTAAGGCCAAGGCTATTACAACAACATTTAATATAGGACCACTGATCGCAAGTTACCTCTATTCCCCTCCTGTCTAATATTATACGGTATTAATCATACTTAATCGCCATAGAAGTTTATAAATATAGGATATATGATGTAGTACCTAATAGTATGAACATATAGTATGATATATGATAGTATATGGTAGATTACTTATTCCTTATACTCTCATTAGTGATTGGTATGATAAATGATATATGCCACTTATGTCGGATGGTAAATTAGTCAGTTAATAATGATAATCCATATGATCTTTATAAATTACATTAAATACATTGTGGGGACAATGGTACATGCTGTAGTGATATATTATGCTATACATAAGGATATGATATAATTGTGGTTAGTGTTTTCCTTAATCATATGGTTCTAGAAGTGAGACATATATGGTGATATCAAATTCATTGCAACCATATATATGGAGTTGGATAGAATGCCCATTGGTATGACATAGTATGACAAAATCAGCAATTCATAAACCATTATTCTTTCCCCAATCAAAATTAGTATGTGGTTCATGGACATTATGGGACTAGTTTCCCATCATGTATGTATCTATTCACCCCAAGTCCATGTATCCCCCACATGGATGTAATGTATCATGGCTACTCTACAGTTACCAACTTGCCATACCATTCTAAGGCCAAGGCTATTACAGCGACATTTAATATAGGATCACTAATCCCAGCTTACCTCTACCCTACTCCTGTATGATATTATACAGTATTAATAATACTCAATCACCATGGAAGTTTATAAACACAGTATATGATGTAGTATATGGTAGATTACCTATTCATAATACTCTATTTGACAATTAGTTTGATAAATGACATATGCAACTTATGTTTAATGGTAACTTGGTCAGTGAATAAGGATAATTCATATAATTATTATAGATTACATTAAATACATTTTTGGGACAAGGGTACCTGGAGTAGTGATATATTTTGCTATGCATGAGTATATGATATACGTATGGTTAGTGTTTTCCTCAATCATATGGTATATTAGTACAGGAGTGAGACATATATGGTGATATCAAATTCTTTCTAACCATATATATAGAGTGAGAAAAAATGCCCATTAGTATGGCATAGGGTTACAGAATCACCAAGATATATACCATAGTTCTTTCCCTAATCAAAATTATTATATGGTTCATGGACATTATAGTATTAGTTTCCCACCATATATATGTATCTATTCACCCTCGGTCCATATAACCCCCACATGGATATAATGTATCATGGTTACACTATAGTTAATTAGAGATGATATTGATAGTTAATTAGTAAAATTGAATAATTACAATAGTTGATTAGTTACAGGAGGTTGATTTATTATTCTGGTTGATATTTAGAAGGTATATTATTAGAATTTTGGTGAATTATTAAATATCGGATAATTTTGATTAAGTAATTAATTATGAAATTGGAGATTAATTGGAGAAATTAGATAAAATAAATTTATTGATGATTTGGGTAATTAAAGAGTAATTGTAGGATTAATGGGCATATTTAAATGATTTTTAATAAATGGAGTATATTAAAAGGTAGAACTAATTATTTGGGTGATTAAAGGAATTAATGTGGAAAAATGGATTTTTATATATATTAAGTCAAAGTGTTATATTATTAATGGTATTTTGAGAAATTAATCAATTATGAATTAAATTAGGTTAATACGATCGTTTTGAGCGTTAAGTGGAATTTTAGTGAAATTGTTAACGAATTATATTTGGAGATTCTAATTAAATAGAATTATTATTATTGATGTTAAGCTATAATTTTGAAGTTAAATCGATTAATGATTATTAAAGTCTGATTAAATAAAAAATAAATTATAGTAGGTATTTTGATGGTAATTAATATAAGGATGAATATTTGGTAGAATTAATTAAATACATGTGGTGAGATGAATAAATATATTTTGTGATGAAGTAAATAGAATTAATATCTAGACTAGATGCAAAATAAGTAAATAAATTAATTGCTGGTAAACAGTAAGGTTAGTGAATTATTAGAAGTTTAGTCAGAAAAATAAAATAAGGTTTATTAGAATAATATTCTAAATTAAGAGAGTCAGTATCTAATTGTATTTCCTTATTATATGTGTTTATTAGATCGACCAAGTTCCTCCACCGCTCCTCTGAATCAGAACCTAGGACAGACCTGAGTAGTATTCTGCGGTCACTATGAGTAATAATAAATGGTGCACACCATCCTGCATACATGCATTCCATATGCATATCATATATTCTTCATATTATTTAAATAATTGTGAATCATTTCTTATTGCTATATTAA
>CANUEX010018743.1:0-10000 GCA_948099535.1 Jatropha multifida
TGAATGGTTTTCTTTTAAGTAAGTGTGTTTATTTTGAAAAGAAAGCATTTCCCCTGCTATTTACAAGAGTGGCCGAACCTACGGTAGGTGAAGGACACTATATTTTTTTTTATTTTTATGTTTGATTTTAACTTAAATGAGTTTGTTAATAAGCAATTTGATGATGGTTAAAAACTTCTTCTTTCAATCTTAGTGTTTAAGCATTTTATCAAAACTTAAAGAAGATTTTGAATGTGTAAAAATGGATTTTATGGTTAATTGTTTCAAGTAATGAATTTAATGGTTTTGAGTATTGATTTTAAGTTAGTAATTAAGACTTTTGATGGAGGAAATCATTCCTCCTTTGTTTTCATAAAGAGGCCGAACCTCCTTCTAGTGGGAAAGACATGTTTTTGCTCTTCTAAATGATGGTTTCTAAGTATTTTAAGCTATATATATATATATACGTACTATGAAAGTATGATTTTTGTTTAAAATATAAGTCGGTTTGATGGACTTTTACAAGTTGTAAGTTAAGAAAATTTGAAGTAAAAACAATTAAGTTATGAAAGTTTTGTTAAGAAAATAGTTATAAGAAATACGATGTTTTATGAAGAAATAATATGATTTGGGCTCTTATGTACTTGGTTGAAATGTGATATGATATGATTCATTTATGTAAGATGAGCATGCTCAGCTTTAATGCCATTGTGATATGATATGAGTTATGATCACGTGATAGGCTTATCAGACCTTATGTTTAAGCGAACGCGCTTATTATGTATAAGTAGGCTTTAATGCTTTTATATTATGATTGGCGACCTAAGGCCAAATATTTTATAGTATGGAATCAAATTTGTTATTGTTTCTCCTGGTATGTTTAAGCCCCAAGATATAATGAAAGTAATGAAACATATATTTTTTATGCTAAAAATACTATTGCTATGTTTTAATTGAAAGTATGGTAATGTATTTTAGATGGACATTTTGTATATATTTAGAGTTTTATTAACTTATGGTTGAGTTTCCATATGACTTATGTTTTAAATATTTTTAATATAATTAAAATTTTATGATTTATTTCTAAACATTTTATATGAAATGTGTTCAAGTATTTTTATTTAGCACCACTGAGTGATATACTCAGTGTGTTGATTTTTGTCACGCGTAAGATTAGAGCAGTGGGTGCTACCTGAAGATCAAAGGTGTAGCATCAGAGAAGAAACTCTATTTTTATATGTATTAGATTGAGGTTATATATATTAAGTTTGTAATTCAATGAGACTTGTGATTAATTAAAATGTAATATCTTTATGTGAATTTGAAGTGTATAGCTAATAGTAATTAATTCTTGAATGAATGGTAATATAATGTGATAGAACTTATATTGATTTATGTGAGTATTAAGAAGTGCTGTGTGATTTATTGTATTGTTTTGGAGTTTTGGGGTTTTAAGGAATAAATATTGGAAGTGCATTCATTTTCTTTGTGTGACAAGTCGATTTTTAAGGGAAACTCTTGCGAATTTTTCATAGAAATTTTCTTAAACCTTGTTTTTAAAAAAAAATATATCACTTGCCTCCTTATGAAAACTTAGCCTTTTCTAATATATGATCTAGAAGTATTAACTAAGATAAGACGGTACTCCTGTCACGACCCAAATAGTGGGCCGAACTGGCACTAAGACCTGAGTAAGCTTAAGACCTGTAGTAAGCCTAATTGTAAAGTCCAAATACGAGTTTAGCTGTCTTCTAGTAATAGTGAGCCCATGTAGATTCAACCTGTATGAGTCTAGTATCCATATATCCACGGCTCGACGATAATTATCTCGTTTAATCATATGCAATCAGACCCAATAAATTTCAAATATACTATGTTTATTGGCCACACATACATTTGAGTAAATATTTAGGACAGCTATTATTCCATACATTAGCTCACTCATAATATATATAAATAAAATATACTTCTTACAATTGCGGAGTTTCAAATATCTAAAAACAGAGAAATTTTTTAAAGTAGCAGTATTTTAATAAACTAATTGTATAAGAACGAAATATACTTGTGAGCTTTGTGAAGAAGAATACAGAGCTTTAACTCTCTTCAGGGAATCTCCTACTTCCTGAAAAGTTGGTGGGAGGAAGGATGAGTTTCACAAACTCAGTGAATAATAATAAATAATGCATGACCAGACAATCACACAGAATGCATCTTTAATCACAAAACTAATCACACTGCCAATCATGTATATGTCACATCACCAGCATCCACAATTAATTCATCTTCAATTAATCAACCACGTGGAAATTAGTCTGTGGCGTCACTGAAACCCCCAATGAGTCGTCTTCTCACATGACTCATCTTCTCATACGTGTGCACTAGGGAGTCGATCCCCATACATAGCCGACCGGTCTAATCCTCGCTTGATCAGCCCTCTCATTGTTTTTTCATGCTCTCTTTTCTTTCCATACCATCAGAAGACCAACCTGTGGTTATTCATATCAATATATATATATATATATATATATCATCAGATGCACACGAGAGAGCCGATTTCCCATACATGGCCGATGGTATCAAAAACCGCCCTCACAAACTCATAGTGACTCATTTCATTCTAATTCCACTCAAACAAGGCAATCCCCATCACAACACATTTAATCAATAATTCATCAATTTGCCAATCATCAAATCGTTAATCAATATGCAGATTATAAAATGTGATGATACGATTGCTAAACAATAATATAATATATTTTGATATAAAAATATTTAATGATACTATGTAATAAAGTTATGATGATATAAAATCATGATGTAATAAAATGCATGTCATGCACTGTTTATTATTACTCAGAGTGATATTATGATATTCAAATTCTAATTCTAGTTCTGGTGCAGAGAAGCAGTAGACGAGCGTACGCGATCTATAAATTTAAAAAAAATATATAGAAAGAACTCATCAGTCCACTACTCTATTCAACGCAAAATTATAAATAGAAAATCAATCTAACAATTTACGTCATATCTCTCTCTTAAAACTAATTTAAATTCTATATTACTTAACTATTAACTTTAATTAATCTGATTTCTCGTCACAACTTTTAAAATATTCTAAATCTACCATTAATATAATATAATCAATAATATTTTCATTTCACCTAAATATAATCTTATCTTCAATAATTTTCTTCTTACTTAATTCAGTTACGATCTCTAAACAATTAATAACTATTTAATTTATTCACTTTAATCAATCCTTAATAACTACAAAATTTATTTCTATACTGAGTCATTTAATTCGATAATTCTAACAATTTTAATAACACATTCATATTTATCAAATAACTAAAAATAATCCTCTAATAACATAATTTTCATTTTATTTAATATCCAACTTAAATATTTTAATTCTAATTAATACATCAATAATTCTATCATTAAATCCACAGTAATTTATTAATCAATCTCCAAAAATATTTTTTATATTTACATTCTAATATCCGACGTTAAATATTTAAATTAAACTAATTATTAACTAAATTATTTTTATTAATTAAATTCTTTCTACCTAATTAAATATCCACTACCTTAATAAAATAAATTATTCTACCTAATTAAATATCCAATAATTCAAATAATTGAATTTTTCAAATTCCATTGCAAAATATTCTATTACAAATTTTATTCTCAACCAACAATTTATTTTCCACTCATTAACTACTAAATCCAACATAAACACTACTCAATATCACAATCAATAAATCAAGTCCAGTAATCAACCATTCATGAAAAATAATAAAATAAACCATTAAAATACTAAAATTAACTAATTAAATTCTAGAGATTAATTAAAATCAGTACCCTAAATTCAATCACAGTCCAAAAATTATAGATAGGCGACGATCGGAGCAAAGGACCGCTGGATCGAAGAACCAGCTGCTGGAGTCGTCGGATCGCGAGGACAGTGGTTGAGATCGGGTTGAGGAGGCGCGAGTTTCTGCTACTGTGGCTGGAGCTTCTGCAGTCAGTTGGGCTGGGTCGCGCGGCGGAGAACACCGCAGCTGGTGGCGCTACTGACGGCGCGATGCAAAGAAGGTGAAGAAGGAGATGCGACGGTGGCCGTTGGAGGCGGATCGCGCAGCAGGGAAGGCGGAGCGTGCTGCTGGTAGCGCGACGTGAAGGAGGCTAGGCCGGTGCTGCTGCTGCTGGACCAGTGGCCGGCGTTGCTAGCGGTGGAGGCTGGTTCGCAGAGAGAGAGAGAGAGAGAGAGAGCCGTCGTGGAGAAGAGGGAGAGAAGGGAAAAGAAAGAAAAGAAAAAGAAAAAAAAAAGAAAAAGGAAAAATAAAATGAATTTTCCAGATTTTACTGGACCATGCTGGTTCAACTCGAACCGGTTTGGTCCGGTTCAATAAATTTACTTGTTTCTCGATCGATTTTTGGCAATATCAAATGGGTTTACGGGTCCGATTAATTTTTACGTGGCTTAAATTTATTGGCCAAAATTTTAGAATTAAAATTTAAATGGAAGTTTTTCTGAAATTAAATTTTTTGGATAATTCAGCTCCAGCGCCGAAATGTGGCATTCGTCATCTGGTCTTCTAAAATTGGGTGGTGAGCGTTACATTCATATTCGAATCTTATTTTCTCTACACTAACAAAAATTATGATTTATTATATTATAATTTGAATATTAAAATTTTCATAGATCCATCAAAATACTTGAAAATAAAAAATAAAATATATTACCATTATAAAATTAATTTTACAATCCAAATAAAATTTAAACTTTTATCAATAAAATATAAAATAAAAGGGAAAAAGAAAAGAGAAAAGGAAGAACAAGTATACTAAAAAATGCAGGGCGAAAGAAATATACAGTGAGTTTTAGATTTGCAAAAGAAGTTGTCAATTTTGATTATAAATTTAACAATAGATAAAAATTTCATCGTTAACCCATTTGTAGTCAATTGTTACCAACAGAAGAACAATGAAACGGAATTTGTTAATTAATAAAAAATAATTTAAGTTACAATTTTAGAAATGAAAAAATTTCATTGTTAATCTATAAATAGAAACTTTTATTAAGTTTATAGGGAATCTATAAGTCTATAAATTTTGGTTATAAATTTAGCAACAGATAGAAATTCGTTGCTAATCTATTTACAATCCTATTTGTCAACTGTTACCAATAATAAAATACAATTTGTTAATTAATAAAATACAATTTAGGTTATAGTTTTAGAAACGAAAAAAATTTGTTGCTAATTTATAAGTAGACACTTTGCCAAATTTATAATTTAGAAACGGAAAATATTTTCTTGCTAAATTATTGCAAAAGAAATTATCAATTTCGGTGATAATTTTTCAATGAAACCCGTCAATAATCCTTTTATCAATTGTTAGTAACAGAAAAATAATAAAACAGAATTTATTAATTAATAAAAAAAGAATTTAGGATATAATTTTAGAAACGGAAAATTTTGTTGCTAATCTGTCAATAGAACAGTTTGCCAAGTTTATAAATTAGAAACAGAAAAAATTAGGTTACTAATCAATAAGTAAAAACTTTTATCAAGTTTATAACTCTAAACACAAATAAAAATTATCAATGGATTACTAAATTATAAGAAATATAAATAAAAACTATTCTATTAATTTATAAAAAGAAAAAAATTAATACTTACCATAAGAATGAAAATATAATTGCAAATTTAATAATTTCGAATTAACAAAAATTGCAATAATAATTCTTGATAGTCAAAAGAAATAAATTCTTGATAGCGAAAAACATTTAAAATTTGATAGTCAGAAGCAATTAAAATTAACTATATATATAGTGGTATGGTAGAAAAAAATTCTAATTAAAATTAATATAATAAAAATAATAAATTGAAATCATAATTAGAATATGATTAGATTAAGTTTCCTAATAGAATTTAGATTCAAATAGGAATAAAAATGTCAATAAAATTAAAAATTTTCTAACAAATAATTAAATTATTCTTATTGTTAGTAATTAAATTGAAAGTTCATGAGGAGCGTTTTAGAGACCCAATGTCACATTCCTCCCAATTCGTACTTTCATATATGTTATAGATAATAAATGATAATTATGATTGATTATAATGATATTCAATATGAATATTATAATAATATTAATTTAAAAAATAAAGTTATAATGCATATTAATACGATAATCAATATCAAAATTATGATAATTTTTAATTACAAAATAGGTAATATTATAATAATTTTAATTATTTAATACATATTAATATGATAATTGAATGACAATTAATTTCAATATTATGTAATTTTAATTGAGAAAGATATGTTACAATATAATAATAATTATCATTATTTACTAATATGTATTAATTATGATAATTGAATGATAATTAATATTACTAAATATAACACTAAGTAATAATTAAATTTGATGTGGCACTCTCAAAATTTAGGAGTCCTAATTGACACTATAATCCTATGTGTCATCACCAAAATTTAAGAATATTATATAGCAAGAGCAAGAGAAAAACATTCATTTAAGAAATATCACATGTCAACTTCTTGGAAAAAATAGTTGCTTTTATATATATATATATAGGACCCGATAAGTTTCTAAACCAGATAAATAGTGAATAGTGAAGAAATTATTATTGAAGATTTCGAAAAAAGAATTGATGATTGGAAAATACCCAAAGTGTGATGCATAGCAGTAGAGTTCAGTTCCAAATTATGCCAACTCAGAATGAATTTATGAAAGCAATTAAAAAGAACCTATAAAATCTTCCCAACCTTAACACTCCTGTATCTCAAAAAGTAATTCCAGATACTCCTTCTCCCCCAACTCCTTATCCAATTAAGACCTATCCATCTCAAGAAACCAGCTCTAGTCAAATGAATATCATTAATGTCCTTGATCATGTTTCCAATAATGAAGAGAATGCATTCAGAGAAGAACAACCCCCTGAAATCCACAAGCTTCATTGGAATTTTGCAAAAACCACCTCTCCAGATATCAAATTAGAGCAAAAACCCAATGTCCTTTCTCAGCATCATTATACTGCAACATCTGTCTATGAATGGAACATAGATGACATGTCTAAGTATAATATCATTGGCACTCTTCAGCAGATGACTATGGCAGCTAATGCTTACAAAATCCAAACAACAGTTTTTGATCAGGCTGTAGCTGACCTTCTTATTGCAGGCTTCACAGGTCAATTGAAATGGTGGTGGGATCACCACCTCACTTCTAAAGAACGTTCTGACATTCTCAATGTTGTCAAGGTTGATGAGGCTGATCAATCAATTTTAGATGATCGCTGGCAACCAATTCAAAATGCTGTGGCCACCCTCATTTTTTCTATTTCTTTACATTTTGTAGGAGATACTTCACATGTTAAGGATAAAAATGTGGAATTACTTTTAAATTTGAGATGCAAAAAACTTAGTGATTTTACTTGGTATAAAGATACCTTCCTTTCACTTGGTATAAAGATACCTTCCTTACTAGAATCATGCTCAAGGAAGATTCTAACCATCCATTTTGAAAAGAAAATTTTCTTACAGGTCTTCCCCCTCTCTTAGGAGAAAAGGTCAGAAATAGGATCCAATGAGATTATGACAAACAGATCCCTTATGGTAAACTCACATATGGCTAGTTGATAAGTTACACTCAAAAGGAAGGTTTCAAAATTTGCCAAGATTTAAAATTACAAAAACAGCTCAAAAGAGAATTGCACAGAACAAGAGCTGAACTTGGTTCATTCTGTCAACAGTTTGATATCTCCACAAAACCTCCTCAAAACTTGTGTTCTGATTGCAAAAATAGAGAAAAGGAGTCCAAAGATTATAAAAACTCAAAGAAGCATCACAGACAAGCCAGACCATCTTCCTCCTCTTCCCCTTCAAAAAATTCTCCAAATCAAAACCCCCACAAAAACCTGATTTCAAAGATGTTATATGTTACAAATGTGGGGAAAAGGAACACATAGCCAAATATTGTAGAGTCTCAAAAAGGTTAAATGAGCTTCATCTTGAAGAAAATATCTTGAGAAAAATCCAATGCCTCCTTCTTGATTCGTCATATTCAAAATCCTCTGAAGATAAAGAAGCCCTCCAAGTTGATGAGCTTGCTGCCTTGTCCTCATCATCTTCCTTAGAATCTAAACTAGAGAAAAGGATAAACGTTCTCACTAAAAATCAGAAATTTGTCCTTAATATCATCAACCATATACAGGATCCTGAAATTCATATAATTTATTTTCAATTACTTTTCTCTTCTTGCCTTTAGTTATTTTCTATAATTAGTTCTCTTCTAGTTCTCTTTAATATTAATTGTCTTCTCTATTTTCTATCCCTTTTGATCCTTCCTCCTCCTTGGTATCAGAGCCCGGTGGGGATAGAGTGATTGTTTATTGGGTTTGCTCCTATCTTTTTTAGTTCTATCTAGCTTTAGTGTGAGAGATCCAACAGGGGTGAGTGGTCCTAGTAGTAAGACCCAGAGAGGCAGTAAAACCGTTGGTCAGCTTACCATTACAGGAGTAGCACTCGAGCTAAATATTGCTAAGAAACCATGAGTATCCTCAATAGAAATCTCTCCTTCTCTTCTGACTCCTCTACCTCTAGTAGGAACGGAAAGAAAATAGTGAATAGCGAAGAAATTATTATTGAAGATTTTGAAAAAAGAATTGATGATTGGAAAATACCCAAAGTGCAAAAAGAGAGAATATACCGACAAGGGTTTAATATCTTTAAAACAGACTACACCATTAAAACTGAAGAAAGAGATATTCAAATCCTCAATCCTTTTGAAACCATAAAACTCCTCTCTAAAGAGTCTCTTAATAGGCATAAAGAAAAGAAGTATAAGTACATTCATATAGGTTTGGTCCAAGTAGGCATCAAACCCTTAACCAAAGAAGGCTTGAATACCTCCACCCTTTCTATTTTGAGAGATGCAAGATTTTCTGATTTTGAAGATTCCCTTCTTAGTTCTATAGAGTCAAGTTTGTGCAATGATCCAATATCTTTCGATTGCTATCCAAATCTTACAGTCTCTTTGAGGGATCAAAACATTCTTGATTGTTTGGTTTTACAAATTAAAACTCATAACTACAAAATGCTTCCTGGTTCTATTTCCATTGCATTGATTTTCAGAATTCATTATAAATCCATGATGACAGCATTAGCATCTAGTGCTTTAGTTCACTGCAAAAAAGGAGAAACCTTACTCTTACAGACAGATTTCTCAAAAGCAAACACTGTGATCCCAAGATCCATCAAATGGAAAGATATTGATCTCCCAAAAGAATGGACCCTAGAAGGCATCACCAAGCCCAAACACTAATCTCAAACAAATTACCCAGTATCCTGACAGAAAGATCAGTTTATCTTTTGATAGAAGATCTACAAGCTTCGATGAAACTGATACTACTGACAGGCCTCAAAATTACCTTCAGTCATTTATGCCCCGTACCGTGGTCCACAACCATCCAGACACTCAGTCTCAACTCCTCCAATATTCTACCCCATATATCTACCTCCGCAACCACATAGACACTCTTTTTCAGAGATTCACCAAAGCCAACCATCAGACATAGCTGAAGGACCCGAAACAAACCTCTAAACGGTGAACTACCAAAATACCATTCCTAGACCACTCTATACCATTCCAGTAGAAATACGTCAATCTTCTCCTCCTTCTCCTACCTTTTCTGTAGTAGCTAATAATATCGATGCTGAACTCAATGTTTTAATGAAAAATTTTGAGATTGATAAAAGATATTTGCATAATGATTTTTATTCATCTCAAAATGCATAAAAAAGAGTTTGGTTTTTCAAAAATTTCCTCGAACAAAGGCATAAAATCCAAGAAAAATATTATGATTTCATGAAGCAGAATCTTGTCAACATATTATTTTTCGAATGGTTTGAAACTTATGCATCTGAGAACAACATTGAATACCCTTTCAAGTCCATTCAAGTCAATTCCACCCCTAGGACAACCACT
>CANUEX010018750.1:0-23139 GCA_948099535.1 Jatropha multifida
AAATGGCAGAAAACCGCCTGAGATCGAAGGAGAGCTGCTGTCAAAGAGACAGCAGCGTCGCGCGAAGAAGAAGAAGAAGAAGAAGGAGGAGGAGGAGGAGGAGGAGTTGACCTTCACCGTCAGTTCATGCTTGGAGGTCGCCTGGAGGGGAGGTGGTGATGGTGGCTGTCATTCGTGGGCAAGGAACGGGAGAAGAAGGGAGGGAGAGGTGAACGGGAGAGAGGGAGAGGAAGGAGAGAGGAATCTTTTTTTTTTTTTTTTCATTTATTTATTTTTTTATTAATTTATTTAATTATTTTTTTATTATTATTTATTTTAATTAAATGATTTTGGTTCTATTTGAATTGATTTGGTCGAACCCAATGATTTACCCTATTTTCATTTGATTTAAGGGTTTTTCGACTGAGTTAGACTATTTAAATTCGGTTTTCGATTCGGTTCGCGGCATAAAATATTATTTTTAGCCAATTCTCATTGGTGAAAATTTACAATTAAATTTTAAATAAAAATTCTTTTAAAAAATAAATTAATGGGTTATCTCAAAAAGAGTCTTCTTTTAGGTAGTTATATTATTGGTCTTATGTATATAAGAATTATGACATGTTTAAGTAATATTTATTTGGAAGGGTGAATTATTAGAGTGTATGCAAAATTATGAAAGTTTGATATATTTTATGCTTAAGTATGTGAGTATGGAGTTAATCTAGAATATTATTTAACGATGGATGTAGAAATATTTTTTTAAGTTAATAATGATAGGTAGGAATTTCCAAGACTTGATACATGAATTATGAATTATTTATCTAATGTTTAATATGATGGTGTAATTAAATTGAGTGGTTATATGATATTCCGATCCGGGAAAACGGCCCTAAGATAGCAGGTAAAGAGGATTCCTAGCGAGCTTTTAGGATGACAGACTAGCTAGGGCAGTGGAATACGGGACACATAAATGAATCAGATCATATATTGAAAATGGGGCAACTAATCAGCAACTACGTCTTTTGGTGAAATGGCTGAAGAGTTGAAAGAACTTCAGAGTTAAGTGTGCTCGCTTGACAAAAATCCTGAGATGAGTGACCTTTTGGAAAGTTTTCATTTCATCTACGAGACAAATTATGATTTTATTGAAGTGCTGTTAAGATTGAGATGATTTTATTATGGGATTTGGAGTTCAATTTGAAAATACTTTGTTTATTTGATTTGGTAAGCTTAGTTTTTAAGGAAAACTCTTATTGTTTTTCTGTAAAATTTTCTTAAAATATTTTCATGAAAAAAAAATTTACTTGCTAAATATATGAATATTTAGTTACTTCTAATTCGTAATACAATCTATACGATAGTTAGGATAGTGTCTTTGACTCTGAATGTCGCATCCACCGTCTAATCTTTCAGGACTGAGCGGTGGATGTTACAAAGACATTTAATTTCAGCGGATGATTTTAAATAGAGAAATATCAAAAGGAAATTATATAACAAATATCAATATATTTTTTAGAGGTAAATATGTTTTTTTTTCATTTTAATATATTATATAAATAAAAATATTAATTAGATTTTTATGGTAATATTTAATAAATAATTATTAAATAAAATGATGAAAAAAATATTAGTTTATAAAAATAAATTTTATTAGTATCTATTTAATAAGATTGATGGAATCTAAATATAATACAACTATTCTTATTCAAGATATATTTTTATATATACACTAGGTTTTTTAACGTGCCTTATATGTTCTTTGTACTCATTATTTATACTCGTGATTTCTTCTTTCATATAAAATTTCAATTTTATTTTATAATATTGTACATCATTTATATTACTAAAAATGATATATAGAGATTAAAAAAAATATATAATGAAGCTATTTGACTAAAACAATTAAAAGATATAATTGCTACTTGATTAAAAAAATATTTATTAATAATTTTAAATCTCTTTAACTTTTTTATCTAAATTATCATTGGTACATCTTATTAAAGCATTCATATCCATTCTTTCTTTTATATTATAAACTCTAAACTCTAAATTCTCATTTCCCTTTCTTTATGTTTGAAGTTAATTAAATAGTTAATCTTTTTAACTTCTTTCTTCTTAAGTTATTATAAATGTGTGATACATTAAATAATATTGAGAATGTTTGAAGGATATATTTTATTGTTTTATTTAAAAGTACAAAGCAATAAAATAAATAAACATTGAAAATAAAATAAAAAGATATGACGTGAGAAAATTTTCTAAATTAGAATAATTTGATTTTGCTTATTGCATTTTGAATTTATATTATAGAATAATATATATTATATATCAATAACCATTATCATTTGTAATTGTCGTATTTTTCTTTTTTTACTTTTGACTAAAGTCTACAAGACTATAATGTATTTCGTGGTTGCCTTTTTTTCAGAAAAAAAAATTTCTTTTAGTGTTTTATATAGTTTGCTAATATAATTTTATTTTATATATATATATGAGACAATAAATATTATGGCAACCAAAACTTGCAACTCAAAACTCTAACTAAGTTATACTTTTCTAATTTGTTTTTATTATATACCTTCGATGCTGAATTAGGCAAGTGAAGAAGCACACGCTTTCGGAAGAGAGTGAGTGCTTCTTAAATCATCCAACGTTCTTTTCTTTTTCTAATTTTAAATAAATTAAAGATTTTAACTTTTTCTAATCTTTGTTAACACACGAGAGCAAGCCAAAATTGCCTTTGAAACTAAACTAAAGCCAATTCGGTTAATTTTAATTAATTTTTTCATTTTGATTTAATTTTAAACCCAACCAATAGATTTTTGTAAAATCGATACGAACTAAAATATGATTTGGGTCAAATTAAATAAACCGATAATCGAATCCCTCTTTATTTAGCTGACTGAATCAAAATGAAATGGGTTGGTTCGGTTTTTGGTCGGTAAGTTTGCACACCCCTGCCTTCAGCCCTACCATGACTCTCATTAACAAACTCCTTTGCAACTCTTTCTGGTAATGCAATAATTTTGCCATTATCTAATGTAAAAATAAACAGAAAAGAAACAATACGAACAGATGCATAATAAATTATTATTGAACAGATAAAAAATTGTTTTACTGTATATATTTAACTATACTAATGAGGCTTCAACCGAGTGGCTAAACTTGAGCCCTGGAAAGTTCCCAGTTTTGATTTCTGCCTATTCAATTACTTCTTTAACAAAATCTAAATCTTGCAATAAAATTTTTTCTAGTCTTTCTTAGATAACAGGGGAACTTTTTCCACCCATTTGTAAAGGACATTAAAACCTTTCATTGCAGATGAACAGGTAAAACTAAAGACTAGTGAATTAGCTATAGATTGCTTATGTGGACTACATCCTTACAATACCTTAATACCTTCATGATTACCTCCTTGCTTAATCATTTTCCTCCTAGGACCACTTTCAATGTCTCATTGATTTCTGTTTTTGGAGATGAAGAATAACTAGAAATGAAAACATCAACTCTCATTTTTCACTTCAATCCAACTACGTCCAGGAGTCTTCTTCAATCCTTTTTCTTTCATTGATGTCTTTACATGTGCTGCTCTATCCCATAATTCAGCTTCTCCATAAAGATTCAATAGTTGAACATAATTGCTGCCACTGCTCGGTTCCAGCGCTAATAATTTATTTGCTACCAGTTCTCCAAGCCTTAGATTATGATGAATTCTGCAGGAACATAACAGAGACAGCCAAATACTCTTGTCAGGTTCAATAGGCATGTTTTTCGCAAAAGAGCAAGCATCATCTAGGTGTCCTGCACGACCCAAAAGATCAACTACATTTACATAATGCTCCATTCTTGGTTCAATCTCATACTTTATTTTCATAAACTCAAATAGATTTAGGCCTTCTTCAATCAAACCAGAATGGCTGCAAGATGACAGCAGAGAAAGGAAAGTAACATCATCAGGTCTAGTCCCAGAACCTGTCATCTCATCAAATAATCTTATTGCTTTCAAGCCCTCTCCATGTGATCCATAACCTGAAATCATCGTATTCCATGTTACCAAGTTTTTATCAGACATGTTTAGAAAAATATATTGTGCATATTTCAAGAATCCACACTTCATATACATATCAATTAATGTGTTCTCCACTTCAAGATCTAATGGGATCCAGTGTCTTATCAAGTACCCATGTATACTCTTTCCTTTTAATGGTGCTGCAACTGATGAAATAGCAACAAGGACACTTGTAAAGGAAACAGAATCTGGAGAACAGCCATTTTTCGGAATTTGAGAAAAAAAATCAATGGATAGCTCTGGAAGGCCATTCCAGCAATAGCAAGATATCATAGAATTCCAAGCCACAAGGTTCTTAAGTGGCATATCAGAAAATACAGTTTCAGCCTTCTTCAGAAAAGCAAATTTGGAATACATATCTACTAGGGAACTGGCAACGAAAACATCCAGTTCCAGACCACTTTTAATAACAAATCCATGCATCATGCTACCCATATCTGCCTTCTCTAGTCTTGTACAAGCATTGATGATGCTTGCCAAAATATCAGAATCAGGTTTCACCCCATCTCCCTCCATTGCTCTAAAAAGCTCCACAGCTTCTCTGTATTTATTATTTTGGCAAAAACCTGCTATCATTGATCCCCAAGCAACCACATCTCTTTCCCTCATTGTTATAAAAATGGAATTAGCATCATTGCTATTCCCACATTTAGAGTACATGTTTAACAATGCACTCTGCACAGTGATGTTTTTCTGTATGGGTCTTTTCACTAAATCTGTATGAATAGACCTCCCAAAATCATATAACCCCACCAAACTGCTAGATGATAAAATATTCGAAATTGTGAAAGAATCTGGTAGAATTTCACAAAACCTCAAATTTTTGTACGATTTTAAAGCATCATAAGGACACCCATTACCAACATAAGCCGAAATCATTGCATTCCATAATTCAATTTCTTTATTTGATGCCTGAATGAAAATTTTTTCTGCACATTCAATCATTCGGCACTTTGCATACATTGTCAGAAGAGAAGTACGGACGTAAGGATCATATTCAAAACCTACCTTGATCACTTCACAATGAACCTGCTTGCCAAAACTCGCAAACTCACCCTGACAACAGGCACTTAAAGTGCTAGTATATGATGCTGACACAAGTTTAACATTCTCATTCTTCGCTAAAATACATAATTCCAAGCTCTTTTCCCAACAACCATTTTCTCCAAACCCTCCAATCATCACATTCCATGCTACAATATTGCTCTTATCTTTCAACTCTATAAACGAAAACCATGCATCTGTTGTTCTGCCACAACTGAGGTACATATCAAGTAGAGCAGTCTCCAAGAAAGGGTCACCACTCAACAAGTTTCTAACAACATATCCATGAATTTGCTTCCCTTCTTTATATCCTAGAAGCGCATTTCGCTTACCGAGTAAAATACACAATGAAAAGGCATCAGACCTAACGCCTAATGATTGCATCCGATGAAACTGAACTAAACCCTCTTTAAGATAACCGAAACGAAAATACCCATCAACTATAGAGTTCCAAATTGTGACATCCTGGATTGTAACTCCGCTGTCAGGTAATTTATCAAACACTTGAACTGCATCTCTAAGCGACCCACATTTAATGTACATGTCAATAAGTGAAGTGGTGATATATTGATCGTAGTGCAAGGATGCGGTGATAATTCTTGAATGGATAGTTTTTCCATACTGAAGATTTGAAAGGGAAGCACAGGCCTTGAGCACAGAAGGGTAGCTGAATCTGGTAACGGTAAGAGAATTTCTTGAATACAATTGCAAGGCCTCTATATATTGTCCTTGGAGGACAAAAGATTTGATTTCAGAATTAAGCAAGGAAAGGGACAAAGGGAAATCCACTAGATGTGAGAGATTACGAGAAATTTGTAGATTGAAATACATGTCAACATTTTTGGCAAAAAGTTACCTGAATTAACGTTAACTGTCACTAGCAAGTAGGCAACTGTCAGTAACTGTAAAGATGGAAGCTTCTTGGTATGATAGGATCATAGGAAGAAGTGCAACTGCAAGGCCTTTTTGAAAGGTAATTTGGTTATTTGGGTACAATATAAGACCGGGCCATGACATGACAACCAATATGGATTGATTTTTCCTTGCGTTTGTTTTGTTCTTGAAAGTGGCTGTTGTAGTCATTAATTTATACGTACTCGTCGTTTATTTATTTATTTTTATATAAACTTTCTTTTTAAACTAATAATAAATTTTAAGAAAAATAATCATTTTTACCGGATTAATTTGAAGACTTGAACTATAAATATAATCACTCAATGGAATATGAATTTCAATTTATCATTTAAAAATATTCAATTTTATATTTTTTATATTATAAAATGCCTTTTAACATAATTAAAATTCTTCATTTAGTTGAAATATCACATAATTAACACTTATTTTTTTTATAAAATATTTTTTTTAATTTTTCTCTCTCTTCCAACTCAACAGCCTTTTTTACCTTTTCTCTCACGCTTTGCAACTTCTTTTTTTTTTTTCCTCTCTCTTCCTCTCTATTTCTTTTATTTTCTTTTTCATTCTCACCGAACCAACAACTGTGCAGTTTTCCTTTTTGCATTAGATATTTTATTTCTGCATTTTTTTTTATTTTGAGGACAAAAGCGTATGCTCTCTCTTTCCTTTTTCATTTTTTTTCTCCCTCTATTTTTTTCTCTCTTTCCTTTTTTTTATCTCTCTTTTCTTTCTTTTCCATTTCAGTTGATTAATTTCTAAATCCAGTGAAGATCTTTTCTTATTTTCTCTCTCTCTCTCATTTTTTTCTCTTTCCTTTTCTTATCTTTTTTTTCTTTCTTTTTTTTGCCCAATTTATTTTTTTCCTTTCCACTTCAATTTTTACTGGACTAATTCCTAAATCTAGTAGAGATTGATTTTGATATGGAAATATAACGAAGCTTGATTTTTTCAAGGTCGGAATCCCATGAAGATTGACTAATATATTTTCCATGAATATAAATTGATTTGACGTGGAAATTAAAAAAGTGCAAGAAAAAAAAAAGAAAAGCAGTGAAAGACTTAGCATTGTACAGTAACACACTGTTTAAATATTGAAAGTACAGCTGGATCTAACTCCGAGTCTAGTAAGTAAATCCATAACTTGAGCAACAAAATTCACTCAAATCCAGTTATAGAAAACAAAATTTGAACTTGATTTCTAAAAGTTTCATAGTTGAAGTGGAAGGAATAATGGAGGTGAGGTGTTTAAACTTTAGAAGAGGTTTTTTAATGACAATAAAATGATTATTATTCCTCTTGTATAGTTTGTTTGTTATGATAAAAAATGAATGGAATATCGATTTAGGGTTCACAAAGATATATATATATATAGATAGATAGACAAATAGATAGAGAGAGAGAGAGAGATAAAGGAGGTAGCTGAGTTGGAAGACAGAAAAATTAGAAAAGGATTTTCATTTAGAAAAAAGGCCAGGTGTTAATTACGTGGCATTCCGGCCAATGAAAAATTTCAATTGTATTAAAAAGCATTTTACTATTACAAAAATATAAGATTGAGTATTTTTAAATAACAAATTAAAGTTGGTACCTATTAAATAATTACTCTATACTTTAGGCCCTTCTAATGAAATTAACCTCATTTTGACTTCACATTTCATGCAGTTTGATAATATTAATTAATATTATAATAGGTTTAACTCTGCTGGTCTACTTAGTTCTTTTGTCCATTTTTTTATTACATTTTACAGTTAAAATGTATGAAAAAGTCTAAGAGTGGTGAGATAATTAATCTAAAATGACAGCAATTGCCCTTTAACTTAGCTATCTTTCTTTCTATTTCTCACACAGCCTCTTGTGTGACAAAACCCATAATGGCTGTTAGTTGGGACTAGTCTCTCTCTTGCATCTACCAATTCTCCTCTTCTCGTGGTTTTCGTTCAAAGCTAATCTGAGTTCATGCCTGGGTTGAATAGTGGTTCCAAGCTAATATCCTCGCCCGGGATTACTATTGATGTTGTATCTTAGTAGTAAAAAATAAAAAAATAAAAAGTGAAAAAAAATTACAGTATGATGTCGTGGATTGCGAAATACAACTTGTTCATCTCTATCTTTTTTAAAATATATCAGTTTATTCAATATTTTGCTTCCGTTATACTAATAGATCATTCTGTCCATTTTGCTCATCTCTTCCGTTAATTCAATAGGACAACATAAAAGTTAAAGAAGAAATACTAAAATATTATACAATGATATTTCCTTTTTTAGAACGGATCAAAATGAAAAATGAACTATTTTTTTGAAAGAGAGAGGGAGGAGAGAGGAATATCTCAATGTGAAGGGTCCCACAATTCTAAAAGCATATTAAACTTGTACATATTGTGTGGAAATCCAAGTAAATGTTAAAGCCAAAAGTTCAAATGTTAGATATTGCCCGAAATCTTAAAGCCCTCGTACACAAGAAAACCATAGTTGCCTTTTCATAACAATATCTACATATTGTCAAAAGACAAAATACATCCATATTAACAATAATCGATGAATATATAACAGAAAATATAGTTGGCCCAATACATTTATTTTCATGTGCAAGGAGATAAAATAAAATACACAAATTCACCACAGAAATCTTAAGCGACGTGTGTTTGAATAGAAATTGGACTTCTTACACTATGAACACCATCAGACCACACCAATGAGGCAGACACAATCTGCTGATCAGGCAAGCCTTTACTGACGACAGTGACGTTAAACGACTTCGTTTCATTTATAGACTTAAAGGAAAGCACTTGAGGCTCTACTTCGATTTTAAGTTCAGAACCTGTCGATATACTTGCTTTATAAGTGGAAGAAGCAACCCCGACATTAGTAACTGTTCTGTGAAACTGGTATGTAAAACTCGTGTTAGCCCTAACTCCAGTAGTCATAGAAGGGTAATTTAGATCCTTAGGTAATAACTTCACACCACCTCTATGACAAACAGTACTATTATCTCCTGTAATGAGTCTAATCTTATCTTCATCATAGCCATCAACGTTGCAGAGCATTTCTATGTAATCTTCTTTGTATGCTTCATATACAAGACCTGGATTAATAGCCTTTGATGGGTTTATGTGACCAGACCCATAAGCAAATTCAGCTCCCGTTGATGTGCTTGCATTCATGGGGAAAGCTACAGATGATACAATAAAAAGTTTAAATAATTGTAGAGCTAAAAACAGGTTTTTTTTTTCTTCTGTATAACCAAGAAGTATAATCTCTCTCCTACTCTAGAGGGTAGAGGATAGTACCGGTGGTCATAATGGCGGATTTGATAGCAGCAGGAGACCACTGGGGGTGAAATGATTTAACATAAGCAGCAACACCAGCGACATGAGGGCAAGACATTGAAGTTCCGGATATTATATTGAATTTAACTCGTCGATTGTCGGCACCGTAAGACGAGGGTGGAGAAGCAGGAGGATATGCAGCCAATATATCTACTCCAGGAGCACTTATATCTGGCTGCATTACATATACAAAACTATGACGCACAGAAACTCTTAATCATGGGTGTTTCCACATTTGTTTTTCTGTGTAAAATTATATTTTAAATGTCCTTTCTCTATTTCTCTATTTAGATGTTTTCATATTTTGGAATCCATGCAACATAGATATATAAAATAATTAGAGATTAAATGTACCTTCATAATAGCTGGTACAATTTGATTAGGTCCACGTGAAGAGAAGGAAGCAATCACAGGCGCCTCAGAATCCTTAAGCTCTATACTTTTTAATATGTTCCCTACAGGCTGCCTACAAGATAAGTTAAAAATTAGATATAAGAAACATGAAATCAATTAAAAGTAATTCGGACACTATCATCTATATAAAATCATACTTTGTAGAGTGATAGTACGACTTCACAGCCAGATAATCTGGTTGGTTTAAGGTTATTAGAGGATATGGAACAACAAAAGAAACATCTGGATATTCTGAATTGGGTACTATAGCTCCAAGAGCACCAGCTCTTAAAGGCTCAAACTTTCTATCAAATGAATCACAAAGCACAATCTTCCCTTTCACTAAATCACTGTCCAGACAACCGGAAGCGCAAGAACTGAAACAAAAGGAAAAAAAATTTCAAAATCATATCATTCTTTTGGCTTTCTCAATATGGGTTCAGATTGATTTAGGCAGTAGACTTTACCTTGCAAGAGCTTCTGAACAGTTAGTTGATACTTTAGTCCCATATATCAAAGGAAAATTTTCTCCTTTCAAAGAAAAGGAGTTAATTGCATTTCCCTATTTGCATTAAAAGTTTCATCAGTTGAATGAAGCATCAAAATAATAATCTAAGGATAGAGAAGATGAAATACATACAGTGAAATTTTTTCCATTTCCAAGAACAACTTTGTCGATGATTCGCCGATCTGTGCTGCTTGCTGCTACTGAGACTATCCATGGTGCTAAACTTGTTGCTGATTGAAATGTTGGGCCACTATTGCCTGCAGAATGTAATGTAATTATTTTGTTCTCCATTGCATGAAAAGATCCAATCGCAATAGGATCTTGGTCGAAAGACACTGGATCAGAATTTCCTATCGAGATAGTAATAATATCAACTCCATCAGCAATAGCATCGTCAAATGCAGCCAACAAGTCAGCTCCATTGCAACCTTCAGAAGTACAAACTTTATACGCAACAATTCTAGCAGAGGGAACACCTCCTCTCGCAATGCCTTCTGCCAAGCCATAGAAACTAGCTTCATTTACATTGTTTCCTGCAGCTGTCGATGCCGTATGTGTTCCATGACCAACATCATCTCTTGCAGTAACCTCTCCAATTGAAGTATAGTACCGGGCACCAATTAATTTGCTGTAAAATTGGCAACAAATGTTATATATTATCCTGAAAATTTTTATAATTTGAGTAAATGATGAGAGAAAATGTAATTAGTACTTGTTGCAAGTGAAATTTTTGCCTCCACTACATTTTCCTCTCCACTTCTTAGGAGGAGAACTAAAACCTGAATCGTCGAAACTTTCTGATTCAGGCCAGATTCCAGTATCAAGGACGCCAATTATAACATCACTCTCAATTTGAGGATATCGCCTTGCAGTCTCGTTGAAACCCATGAAATCCCATGATCTTGTTGTTTGAAGATGGAAAGTTCTACTTGGGAAAACCGATACTACTTCCTTCTTGCCTGCATATCAAATCAAATTAATATAAAATATCATTCCGATACACACATGTTTACACAATCATATGCTGTAATTGATATTGGAAGGTTCTTTATAGAACTCACTCGCAAGCTTTTCTGCCTCATCATTTGAGAGTCTAGCAGCAAATCCATTGAAGCTCCTTTTGTAAGTTCTAACTAGAAGATTTTCTCCGTAGCTGGATAGAGAGAATGGATGCTATAAACAATTTTAAGAGATAAACGTAGTTTGAAATTATTATACTTACATATACAGGTGAAAAAACTAATTTTTAAAAAATTAAGAGATGCCATGTACAAACATTACCTGGTTTCCACAACACTTTGAAGCAAACTAAGGTGGTGAGATGAAGGTGAGTATTTTCCTTTTGGAAGTGACCCCATGTACACTATGTGGAGCTGCAAGATTACCATTAAAAATTACAAAAAGAACAAGAAATTAAAGAAATTTGAAAAGAAAAAAAAAATTTAGTTACTTGCCTTTCTATCATCATTTGCAGATATACATGATAAGCTCAAGATAACAAGAATAGAATAAGTAGAAAGAAACTTCAGAGACATAGAAGTAGCCATTGTTGAATTCATAAAAATTGAATAGCAAAGATTTATTTTTATACTAAAAATTTGCAGAATAAATGTCACCGTAATAAATTGCAGATTTATTTCCCTTTAATCCAAATATGTATTTAATTAGAATTTCCATCAGAATATCTTATTATATGTATATATTTTTTGGTGGAAACCATAAGCCTAAGCTGGATTTGAAGAGGAAAATGCAAATAATATATATTTCCTTGAAGAAATTCATTTAATTAGCTATTCCTATTTAATATTTTACATCCCAGAATATTCAGCACATACATTAGTCAGTATATATTAAGTTGTTTTTTCCTTTTATAACAAAGAGTGCTTGTTTTAGAACAATAAACCATATTTAGCTACCTAATATTCGAATTTGTACGTTATAGATACTAAAAATTTAATATATAATTTTTATTTTTATTTTCCACTCATCAAAATCTGGTCATAAAATATCCTAACTATAAAATGTTTTATTTGGACAAAAATTATATTTTCTCCCGATATATTAACTTAGAATCGATCTACTAATTTATTTAACATATATTATATGAAAAAAGTTCCAAAAAAAAGAATTTTTCAATCTACCATTTGTACTTTTAGTTGAGTGACTAAAAATGAAAATTTGGTAAAAATTCTTGTTGTAAATGAAATTTAAACTCGAGATTTTCCACTTCTCACATCAAAAAGATCAATTAGAAGACCTCTGGTGGATGTAGACAAATATGTATATTTCAGTAATTAATAAGGTTTAATTACTCTTGGCTAATTAGTTTAATATAGTTTCTTGCTGGTTATAAATCCAAGGATTCAAATCCTCAGTCATACAAGCTCACATTTCATCAAATATCCTTCATTTTTCCTTTATCTAAGCAGATTCAATATGCTTCAATTTAAGCTTTGAAATTTTAACTTTATTTGCTTTCATTTTATTAATTTTGTTTATTTGCAACATTGATTTAAATAAATTGGAGCTAGAAGAAGTCGCAAGCATGCTGTGCAGTTTAACTTGAATTATGTGAAATTAGATAAAAAAAAAAAAGAAGATAATATTTGTCCTTCCTCTAATTCTGTAATTTAAAATATATATATATAGAATATTTTGATGGTGTTTATTGTGTAATTCTCTAATTCTTTTAACGGTGTTTATTGTTTAATTCTCTGATTTGAGTTTATTTATATACTATCAATTTAATTAAATGAATTAGACACATCGAATTTATGTCATTTTATTTAACTTTCATATCGTATTCATATGGACTTAATCGCATCACCTTTCTTAATTTCCTTATCGTATTCGAGTTGACTTAATCGGATTGATGTGTGACCTTTCTTAATTTCCGTCTTGTATTCGAGTTGACTTAATGGAATCAATCCGTACTTAACCCGACGCAATAACCCATTTTTTTACGCCCTCTAGAACTTAAGGTGCTCAAAACAAGCAAAGTTGAAAACATGGGTTAAACATCTTAAAACAATAACACGAAAAAAAACTACTAAAATCAAGTCAACAAATGTTGAGCCTTTCAGGGCCAACTTAAATGTAAACAATTTTTTTAGGGTTTAGACGTAAAAAGCAATCATGCTAAATGCCAATATTACATCCTAGAGATTTGGAGTGGAAATGCAGCCTCATGAACTTCACACCTTAAAGGGACCAATTGTAGTTTCTCTGAATTACCAAGTTTCTCTAATACATGCCTCTGACAATTCTCAGCAGCCATAATACCTGCTGAGTATGCTCCATGCACAGATCCCTGGTGATCCATGCTCACAGCTTCCCCTCCAAAGAAAAGATTACCCAAAGGTGCGCGAAGCCTTTCATAGAGATCTTCCGGCTTTCCAACCACATCATAACAGTAACAACCAAGTGAGTTTGGGTCTGTTCCCCACCGTGTTACAAGATAGCGAACCTACTCCAGCATAGCAACAAAATGGAGGTTCAGAAACATAAAACATTAGAACTGGTTTAATAAGATTATACAGCCATATATTACCGAAGCATACAGCAAAATATTACAAAATCAAAGAACATAAAATAAAAACAGATAAGTGAATAACAATAGTTATGAAGATGAAGATAATATTGATCGCAAATGATAGAAACAGCTAACTACTATATATTACTGAAAGCTATCAAGTCCAGTGGAATAGAATTAGGTATATATATCTCTCAGAAACCAAATATACAAGTGGGGAAAATTATTTACCGGCTCTGTTGCATTTGGAAACATTTTCTTCAGCTGTAACATCACAAAATTTGTAGCGGACTCATCTGATAGCTTCTCAAGATCATAAGCAAACCTTCCAGCAGCCATATAAACAAGCACAGGATGGCCAGTTGCCTTGTGAAGATTGAGAAAATAACCACAAGCATAAGAAGAGGATGCAACAACGCCCAAGAGTTCCACATTTGGCCAAAATACTGTATCAAATTGTAATGCAATCTTATTTTCACTGCCAACACCAAGATCTGAAATTGCAGCAACCTTCCACTCTGGCAACTTAGGTTCAAACTGAATTAAATTAGCTTTAAGAACTCCAAGGGGTACAGTAACAATAGCAGCATCAGCTATAATGTTTCTCCCATCCTCAACTGTGACCATCACCTTATTAGGCCCAGTGCATATTTTTGCAACCCTGCTTATCAATATTCAGAAAAGTATGAAACTTATGACTCTGATACAATTGCAGAAAATTTTTACATTACAAACAATACAAAATTTCTTTATAGTTACGTTTGGCCATTAAAGCACAATGGACTAAGGCACAAAAGGCTGCTGGAGCATAAGTGCTAGCCTCTAGGCGAAAGCACATGCCTGAAGCAGGTGAGGCACTAAAATAAATGAATAAAAAAAAACAAATAAATCTGAAAATCAAATTTTAAGAAAAAAGAAAAAATTAGAAAAAATGGAAAAAGAACACATAAATCAGAAAAAGAAAAATTGGCGACATTACGAATTATATTTTAAGATATTGGAGTAAGATAGAAAAGTGCAGAATCAAGAACAAAAAAAAAAATTAGAAATAGGAAGAGAAACTGAGAGGCATATCTGAATAGTTGCTGGCCAAAGACTCAGCAAGAGGGAAATATTAAATGTAGTGGAGGCTAGATCACAAAGCAAGAAAAAAATAGCAGACAGAATGGCATCCACAAGAATGCCGAGTTTATGAAAGGGTTTTCCTCAAGCTCGACCTGAGCGAGGCCCACCCAATAAATTGGGCTGGGCATGGAAAAGTATTGTCCTCAAAGCCCCATCCCATTTATTAAATGCACAGAAAAGCTGGGCAAGATGTTGGGCTTGATTTGTTAGAACGTGCCAGGCAAAGCAAATTATCAGGACTACAAGTTGATGTAATTCTAAACAACTTACTTCAGATCTAAGTTGCTAGAAAAATGCACCACCTTAAAACTTAAAATAGTATTAATAAAATTGCCAGATTCAATTTGAGCTCATTGTCCAATAGGTTAAAAATTCAGGTATTGGTTCTTAGTATCATAAAGTAGAAACTTTTGCAAGAAATAAGAAAGCATACCTGTGAGTCAAACGTATGTCAATGTCTTTTGCAAGAGACTTTATCACAGGGCCATAACCTTGTACCATAAGTCCATGACCACCAGAAAGAACACGCTCCTGTATCTCAAGGAACAACCTCAACGATGTAAGCATTTTGCATAAGATAAACCCGAAAGTGACCTTAATCTAGAAAAGCTTCAAATTGAAATTATATTTGAAACAGTTATAAAAGTTCCGTGATGTTAGAGAATTCCTAGCGTTCATCAATTTTGTGAGTTCTCAAAAAAAATACTTGACTTCAATATTTATTACATTAAGAAAATCAGTTATAAAAGATCATAACGTTGACACGAGAACAGTGGTCTAAGTGAGAGAAGCCTTTTAAATTTTCTGACCAACATCTTTTATTGTTAGTCGACATTTAATTAGAAGGGTTGCATTTATATGTCTAAAGTCCAAAAAGCTGCTCTGAAGATTCTAATAAGGTTTTCTGTTGTTCTTTTTTATAGTAGGAATATAATAATTCAATTCTATGTCCAGTTCTCTGGAATCACCTTGGGATTGATAATTAGATGAATGCAAGGAGAATGCTCTGCAACAATTACTTCCATACATTTAATTTTACCACATTATGTAGAGGAGTTAATAGCATTATAAAAATTGAATATGGCAATCCAAATAGTTCACTTGCCTGATCCCATGTTTTCAAAGATATCATGTCTGCATCTACCGCAAACCAAGCTTCCATTCTACAAATGTACCATTGCAGCACTTCATATGCAAGTCCTTCTTGCCTGCAGAAACCAAAGTCAAAGTGCCAAAAAAAAAAAAAAAATTTAAAAAATCTAAGAACTAAATCAATTTTCAGGAATTTTTGTCTCAATTTCTTATTTCCTGTACCTTAGTTCTGGATGTTTGTCTAACACAAGCCAAATTGCTTGGAGTATAGACATGTCTTGAGTGTGTTCATCTCTTACCCTCTCCGTCTGAAGCAATTAACAAAAGAACTTAGCTTCAGGAACATAAGCGAGCAGAATTATAATAAAATTTAAGATGAAGATACCTCTTCGAGAATTCTCTTGAATATTTCTCCAACTTCTATAACAAGCTGTTGTGGAATTTGATGTCCATCCTTATCAAAAAGAGTATAACTGAAATACCAAACCCAGATCATCAAGACAACTTCAGAATGAATAAATAACAAACTTCTAGTGCAGTGTATATTATCTATATTATACAAATTTGATCCGAGCAGCAAAGTATAGTTGTTCTATTTAATCAAAATTAATCATTCATACAAAAGGATTCAGTTTACTCGTATCTTATCTAAATTTCCTTATATCATGGAGACAATGGTATTGCACGATTGCATTAAGATCTGTAATGAGAAAAAAGCTACTACACAGAAAAGGTAATTATAAAGTTCTGCTTTATGAGCAGGTTCTCAAGTGCAATACGAAAACCAGAAAAAAAAATTAAAAAAGTGAATATGTTACCTCTCAAGATCATGGTCATACAATACAGAGTCATCGCCACTAGTCCGGTATAATGTAAGCCCCAAAGAGCGTATTAATGGAGCCAAAGGATTCTCATTGCAGACTCCATGTAGCCTGAAATGCATTCACCATAAGTTACATAATATAGAATTTATGAGTTACTTCAAATAGATAAACAAAAAGGCGAGTCGCATCCACAAACAGCATAAATATGCAAAACCCAACGCAAATTACAAGCAACAGAAAAAAGACTCTGAATCAACATGAAACATGGACAAGAACTGGATAATTCTTTAGGTTGCATTACTATCAGTTAGGTTTCCAGGGTACAAATGCAACCAGAATGAAGTCTCTAGTTAAATAATGCTCCTACCTCATCTCATTTGAGTATATCCTTTCCTTAATAATGTTGCAAGAGTTAACATGAAAATCAATGACATCTGTGCAAGTAAAGGATATTCAGACAACACATTCAAATTTTTCTGTATTGATAGATTTCTGAGTTTGATATGCAATTCAGGGGAGTGTAAAACAATTAACATAAAGTTCATCCATGTTTACAGCAGTAGTCGACTTGAATTGAGAGCTTAACTAGCTGCTTGAGACAGGATATCTCATTTATGAAAAACTGTACTTTGAAACATAAATATTGGCAGGAAAAGAAGTACATACAATATATAGGAAGTATACATGACATATAAATAGGATATCAATTGAGAAAATGTTCTTTTGCACACATAAAGAGATCCAGTGAAACTGAGACAGAGGCCAAGGAGATAACTTACCACGACGCTCCCAGATCTACCGGATAACCAAATGAGTAGTCGGTATGAATGCGACCACCAAGTCTATCCCGCGATTCTAGCAAAATCACCTTCAAAAGACAGCAGCAATTTGTCAGTATTTCAAGCAAATATAAGCATACATACGGACAAAATGGACCCAGATAAACACATAAGAAATACTTCAAGAATTTGCAAATCGTTACATGCTACAGTATGCTGACCTTAAAAGATGCATCATAGAGAGTTCGTGCAGCAGCAAGCCCTGAAATACCACCACCAATCACAATAACAGAAGGCAGTGAATTGTTTTGCCTCTCAACATGTGACGCGAAATTGCCTAGCCATGACATAAAACAAAACAGCAGGGATTCAGCATTTTCATACAAAAATTATTTTCTCAATGACAGGTAAAACAACAATGACAAACAGACTTCAGTGTTATTTCCATAAACACCAAGCACAATAAATGTAATCAAGGCGGGGGCGACAAGGCGAATGGCCGGAATGGACAGCTTAACTTGAGGTGACATGCATTTTCCAATAAGATCTTGCCAAATTGGCAAGATGTGAGGTAAGGGAAGCCAAGATGTGATGTTTGATGTTTGATGTTTGATGTTTGAATAATCTTGTATAATCTTTCCACAAAAGGGAAATTAAAAATAAAATTTTAAAAACTAAAATTCGTTCCAACAAAAATATCAATTTTCCAGAATTGACTGTTCTTGGATTCTATCTCCTGTCCAATCAACAATAACAATAAAGAAACAGAAAGATGGAGCCATGGAAGAATATACTAACCGTCAAGTAGGAAATTGTGTAGAGACGTCGTGACGTTTGTATCCATTTAAAGCACAGAAATCGAATCAACTTAAAAGGAACAGAAGAAAAAACAAGAAAAGCAATTCCTATTGCACGAGAAGTGATAACGGAGAAGAATTAACAGAATTAAGGGTGTATAGGAATTAAGAAATTGGAAATTAATTGAAAAGAATGATAGAGAATGAAAATGAGAAGGCCTGCAATGAAGCGGCTTAGATTAGAAGAACAACGAAGCTTATCAAACCTCATAATATGATAAAAAATTTTGATCGATTTCTCTTTTTCCTCTCAAATTTAATGAAGTATTCTCGAATGCCAAAAAATCCAGTATTTGAAATCGAGGCCGGTAGTGTGGGTTGCATAGATTGATGGAGTTGCAGAAATTTTCTTTCACTTTCTCTTTCTTTTTTCTGAGGAAAAACAGATTGAAACAAGCTTCGCATCTGTGTTGTATTGGTGATTAATTAATAGGAAAAATGTTAATGCACGGCAGGGGTAATTTCGACATTTTGTATATAATGCCGTGTTTGAATCCGTGAAGGTTTTGCTTTTTCAGATTTTTTTTCGTTCTTTATCAGCATTTTTGTGGCCATGACTGAGCCGACGTGATATCTACTTGGCCGGTCCAAGTAACTAATAAAGTTAAAATGTGGACCTGGTTAGTTGACCTATAAATATAATAGTAGTAATTTTTTTATTAATAAAAATATTTTAAAAATTGCAACAATATATAAAATTAATTTTTTTACGTGTCTTATATTTTTTCCTATTCCTAAATTTACTAAAGACTTTCGCTACTGTTCTCCTCTTGTTTTCACTTTTTTATACTACGACGTGTGTTTTAAATTGATTATATTTATTATTTGTACTTATTTAACAATATTTATATTTATTATTTAAAACTCTATATAAATTTAATGGTATTCAAAAAATTACTAATCGAATATATTTTAGAAAATTATTTATCTCGTTGGATTTTAGAATGCAAGGTATAAATAGAAGAGTTATTTATAAATTCATCCCCCAAATCCAAAAATTTCCTTTTATTTCAAATTATTATGTAAATTTTTTATTTTCATTTTAAATTAAAAAAAATTTTAAACCTGTGATTTTCCAGTGAGACAATCGTTGCGGTTGTGCAAACTTACCAATCGAATTAAACTGATCATTTTGATTTGGTCCATTCAGCTAAATCAAGAAAGCTTCGTTTCTAGTGAGATAAAAGCTCTGTTTTTATCTCGATTCGATTTGATTTGAACCAAACCGGCCATTTGCTCACCCTGCGACTATACTGAAAGTGTGGGATGACCGATGACGACGCTGGCCATTGCAAACCTTTCACCACAGTAGTAAAATTTTAAGAAGAAAGAAAACGATTCTAGAGAAGAAGACGCGTTTTTTGGTTTATAATTATTTTTCAGTTTTTCAATTGAGTTCAAAAATCTTTTAATTTATTCAATTAGATTCTAAAATTAATTTTGATTGGATATATAAAAATTATTGTAATTCCATCAAAGTAAATTGAAAACTATAAAAAAAATCTCACCAATTTTATAAAACTCTATATAAAATTCTAGAGAAATTTATGAAAATTTTAAAAAATTCTTTAATTCCGTCAAACTCAACAATTCTTTTAAAATATAACTTAACCTTAGAGTTACAGCGGCTATTAGTATTCTATAAGCTGTTAGCTATTAACTTTTAAGTGGTAGTTGTTTATACATTGATTTAAATTACAAGTGTTCGATGAACATAAATATTTAATTAGCTATTTAATTTAAAATGATAAAAAATGATATTATTTATTTAATTAGTTGAATACGAAAGAAAAAATAATAAGTATAATTATAAAAAAAAATAAGGTCGAACACTAAAGGATAAGTTAAATGTTTGATAAAAAAGCTGTTTCAATCTCTCTCTAAAAACTATATCACTGAATACTAAGTCGCCTTGGTGCATTTACATACAGTTCATTAAAGCCTAACTGAATAGTTCATTGAGCAAGTTTAACAGGCAGAGCACAGTATCCTTATTAAATTTATTTAATAAACGAATTTGTTCTCAAAACAGTAAAAGCATAAAAAAAATTAACTAAACAGTTAAGAACGGGCGAAATCCAATTTTTAAAATTAAAATCAAATTGAAGTTGAAGCTAAGCTGGAATTCCACATAGCTTGATGTTCAATATCCTATCTGCTGAGCAAGGATCTCCATCGCTTTTCAATGGAGACCACCTATTACCTGCAACTGCAAGTGGTACCTTGAGAAAAATGCCAGATTTGACACGCCATCGACCACCTATTACCTGCAAGTGGTGCCAAATCTGCCACCACGTCCAAAAGTTCAGTTAGGTTCGCCTTTTTGTACGTCTGCTTGTGTGTGTATATATATATCTCCAAAAATGCCCTCAGTCGAGGTTGATTCTTCCACTATGAGAAATCATGCTTTGGCTTCTTCAATTCAACCTTGTTTCAACGTCCAGCCAGACAAGAGCAAGAGGACGAAAATGACAGCAGCGCTAACCTGTATTCTGTATGGAATATTCTCTGTCATCACCCACTTAAATCACGGTCAAACGCTTCGTAATATTATATACCATATATTTCTTTTCTTTTTCTTTTTTTAATTAAAGTGATTTATCATTGACGAGATAAGATCACAGGAATTAAATTACATTTTTTATAAAAGGATGAATTTAGTTCCTTGACTTTGAATTTGAATAAATTGCATTTTTTTTATAAAAGAAATTAAATTCATCCAATTTTTCAATTAACTCTATCAATTTGATTTTAGGATTTTAAAAGCCAAATTAGAATTCAGATCAGATTATACAAAATTCATATCCGATTTATAAAGATTTTCATATATTTATATCTATATTCACTCTGTTCAAATTCAAATTGGATTGGGTGTTGAAATGAATTAATAAAAAATTATTTATTTTTTATTATATTTAAAAAAATTAAAACAGAGCGATACTTCAATAAAAATTCATATTATTCGTTGTGCTTGAAAACACAATAATTCCTAACAATAATTAACAAATATTATATATTAGAATAGACTTTAAAAATTATTAAGTACAAAAGGAATCATGCTAATAGTCTTAATATTTAAAGTAGAGAATGAAAAAAGTAAAAGAGCCTCTCAAAGATCGGACTGTGATTCGATTATGCTACATACAAATCGATTCATATTCGTGTGCATTTGATTTTGAAAAATTCATATTTAATCTACCACCAAATGGATCGGATTAGATCGAATATCCAACTGTTCGAGTTATTTGATTATTTCTAAATCAAACTAAAATTTAAAAAGAGAAAAATTAAATTTTCTATTAAAAATCAAGAATAAGTCGATTTTTTTGAAATTAAACTAAATTAAATTAATTAAATCAAATAGTTTTAATTCTATTTAATCAGTTTTACCCATTGATGACAATCCTAACTAATGAATTTATAAATAAGAAAACTCTACACCAATAATTTGATTTAAAAATCGAGACCTAATTAATAAAGTGACGAGATAATTTATTTATTTTCTTTTAAAAGCCATATTTCAGAATAATTTTATTTAACAATTATTATAATTATTCCAATTGAAAACATACCGACGAATATTATTTTCTTGTTTAAAATTATAAATGCTTTTTTCAATATATAAATCATAAAAGATATTAATATGAGCTTTTTTAGATAAATTATGCTTTTTTATTAAAAAATTAAAAATAAATAGGTATCCTCGCATTTTTTTTACCTTTAACTTTATTTTTGTACTATATCAAAATAAAAAAAAAGCTTTTTTATTAAAAAATCAAAAATCAAGTTTATTTTTGTACTATATCGCATTTTTTTTTTACCTTTTAACTCTTGATCCCGTTAAACTCTTATGCCTTCTACCTAATTTTTTGACTTTTCCATTAAATTTTTCATAAAAAAAAATGAGAATACCTGTAAAACACATGCTAGATATGTCGCTCCTAATAAGTCATAATTATATATCCATTTCAGGCACAAATAAATAATAAATAATAATAAAGCAACAAATAAATAATAAGTAATAAAATAAAGCATAAAATTGAGGGAGTACTGCTTCTAGCCTTCTGATGGAGATTCTAGGACAATCACACATCTCCCAAGCTAATTAATAAAGAAAAAGAATGAGAAAAGAAGGTCTTACAGGATTTGGTCCATTAACTTAGTTTTAGACTCGAGCCTACCTGCTTACGCCTTGAAATGAGAATCATGACTAAGTAGTTTCACCCATTGTAAAATGGGAGTTAGTTGATTTTAATCGGGATTGTTTCATTAAAGATATAATTTTATCATATTTTCCTTTTAAGGCTTTGGATTGCCATTTTGATAAAAACATCCTGGCGTAAATTACTGGATTTGTAAAATGAAGGCTCTTTGAAGTAATTTTTAAAAGAAGAGATGACTATAATTAATATATAGAGCCATTAGGGACTTACCTAGGTCTGTAGGTGAGAGCAACTAGGTGGACTGGATGGGTGGCCAAAGGGTGAGCCGGAAGGCTGGTTGGCTTAGACTTTTCTTCTTCTTGAAAGGATTGGGGATGTTAGGATTTTCCCGTCTCGGAGCTTCAGCTTGACTTAGATTTCTAAGGCTGAAACCTAAACCAAGTGAAGTTTAGAGTGCTAAGGATGACCTAGACCCATGGAGGACTTTTATTATGGGCCTAGCAAGCTAAAGAAGCTTTAGACCAAAGGTA
>CANUEX010018754.1:0-19950 GCA_948099535.1 Jatropha multifida
GAATGTAGTTATTAAAATGAAACTTATATAAGTTCTTTTAACTCATTCATATATCATAGTAGAAAATATTCTATCAGTAAATAATTGCATAAATAAGATATAACTTCTATTAATACTACATAAAATAAGTGAATCAATAAAATTATTAAAACAATTACTTTTACACAATCATATATGGTTCCATAACCCATAAGCCCATAGATAATTTAATTACATACTAGAGTCTTTTATAATCTTAAATACAAAGTAGAATTCAAGTACTTTTATACAATACAGACTTTCAAAAGTACTCACTCATAATTTACATATGTATGCTCAATTATGCATAACATTTTTGTTAATGTATAATGCATCATACATAAGCTAATAAGAAACCAGATATAGAATATAACTATATTCGTAGCATCCTTTCTACTTCAAACAAGGCGGTCTTCTCCCATTTCCTTTTCTTTACCTTTTCCTACGATAGCGCAAAAGAACTATCACTAAGCATATTGCTTAGTGGTGTGCTATTATGAACAACACAATTTATTTTATTAACACACTTTATAGATGCATATATATATATATATATATATAATTTCACATTTCTTCACAAAACCAATAATCATTATAAGTAAACTTTTGTATGAAATATTCTTTTCATATACTCTATTTTCAAATCTGTTTCTCATAAAACTCAATAAGGAGTGAAGGGAAAATACAACAATATTAATAATAGAAATTTCATACTTTAAATTAAAATAGTTGCCCTAAAATTAAATGATGGAAAATCATCAATATCATATCAATAATTCATCCAGTCAAGAAATTCATCAATTTCATTTTAGTCTTAACAGCATAGATATTTAGACTCAATCCAAAGGGCCATCAAAATCTAATGTGCACATCTAGATCTGCCTGTCTACAACCTCAATCTGTGATTTTTATCTCAACAGAAGAGGGAGCCTGTCTACAACCTCATTATAGAGGAAGACTGTCTATAACCTCATTATAGAGGGAGCCTGTCTACAACCTCATTATAGAGGAAGACTGTCTATAACCTCATTATAGAGGGAGCTTGTCTACAACCTCACGATGGAGAGAGCCTGTCTACAACCTCACTATAGAAGGAGCAATATCTATCACAGTATCATATTTAACAAATAAAGTGATACCGGCAAGGTAATAACCATATCAATATATTAACTTCAACAAATGAAGTGATATTTAAGGTAATAACCATGTCTACATTCAGCTATAAGACTTTTAATCATTCCATTTATGTAATCATATCAAAATCACTGTGGGCAACATTTAATTTCACAAACTGCTAAAATTATTCATTTTTGGCCACCCCTCATACTATAATTAATAATTGGCCAACATCCTTCCTCCTCAAATAAACAACTTTCATTTAAACCTTAAAATTATTAAAATCATAAGGCATCCAAATATAATTCTTCACTTTTAGAATTCATAAAACATTTATCCCAATATTTTCCTTTTTCTTCATAAATCAAATTCATTAAAAATACTTTTGCAAAATTACATTCATTTTATTTAAAAAAATAGTAGGATCATAATAGTACACAAACCTGAACTAGAAGGCTCCCCTAGCCTTACCCCTCTAGCAATCCTTCTCTCCTCAATTCCTTTTCTCTCAAAAGTTGTAGCATGAAATTAATATTCACATTAACTCCATACTACACAATGTATACACATACACTATCATAGGGATGCAAATTAAGCATTAAAATATAGTATTAATGCTTTAATCTTTAAGTACTCATCTAATGTAGAATTTCAGCATTTGAGTAGCCTTCACACTATTGACTATATTCTGACTTACACATTTTATTTTCCTATGAAATTTTTACAGTATGTTATCAACATCTTAGGCACTGCCCTGTAAAATTTTATGATTTTTGAAGCTCATTTGCATGGTCAAATGGCCTAATTACAAAAGCAGAATTTCAATGTTTCTGATTCTGAGTAGTCTGCATTCCTTTATCAATATCTCCAATTTCTTTTATCCATTTGCTCTGAAATTTTTACAGAGACTTCCTCACATCCCAATTTATTTTCATATTAAATTTTGTGAATTATGAGGTTCATTTGCCTAGTCAAATAGGTCAATTACAGAGGCTGAACTTCAAGCAGACTCTCATTGAGCAGTCTGTAGTCATTTAATTACAATCTCATTTTCTTTCATCCATTTCACTACCCCTTATTACCACGACCTTTCCAACATCCTAACATAGTTTTCTGCAGAATTCTATAATTTTTAGAGCTGATTTACTAATTTAAATAATTCAATCTTTGTGACTGAATTTCCAGACAGCTCAACTTAATAAACTCAAGCTATTCTTTACCTTCTTAATCATTCTCAACTTAGTTTCATCACTAATTCATGCATAACAACTCTTATAAAACTTAAATAACATAATTACCTTAATCATTCTCAACTTAGTTTCATGCAAATTTTGCACTAAAATTTGGAGACATTATCTTTATGGTGTTTCATGTGAAATCTTTACTGATCATAAGAGCTTGAAATATATCTTTGATCAGAGAGATTTGAATTTGAGGCAAAGACGTTGGATGGAATTCCTTAAAGATTATGATTGTACTATTCAGTATCATACAGGGAAAGCTAATATTGTAGCTGATGCTTTGAGTTGAAAATCTCTAAGGAATTTGTCTTATATCTCAGTAGAAAGGAGACCGATAGTCTGGGATGTTCATTGAATGCTCAACAGAAATCTTGAATTGGAGATTCCTACTTCGGGAACTCTATTAGCCCATTTCACAGTAAGGTCGATTTTGTTTGATAAGATTAAAGCTACACAGAGTAGAGATCCATAATTACAAAGAATTTTGCAAGAAATAGCTATAGGTGGATCTGGAAATTTTATGATAGAAACTAAGGAGTGCTCAAAAATGGTACACGAATATGTGTACCTAATGTTGATGACCTGAGAAGGGAGATTTTGGATGAAGCTCATTATGCCGCTTATAATGTACATCCTAGTGTTACTAAAATGTATTGAAATTTGAAGGATAACTATTGGTGGGCAGGAATGAAAAATGATGTGGTTAAATTTGTATCAAGATGTCTTACGTGTCAACGAGTAAAGGTAGGATGTCAAAGACCTATAGGACTACTAAAACAATTGCCGATACTAGAATGGAAATGGGAGAGATTCACTATGGATTTTGTGTTAGATTTACTAAAGACACCGGGAGGTTATGATTTAGTTTGGGTAATAGTCGATCGACTTACCAAGACGGCCCACTTCATTCCAGTGAGATCCACGTACAATGCAGATAGATTGGCAAAGATTTATATCAAAGAGATAGCACGACTGCACGGTATTCCAGTTTCTATCGTTTCTGACACAGGAACACAGTTCACTTCTTGATCTTGGCAATCATTGCAGAAAGCTCTAGGAACAAGACTTAACTTCAACACAGCTTTTCATCCACAAACTGATGGATAGTTTGAGAGAACAATTTAGACGTTGGAAAATATGCTTCAAATGTGCATACTAGATTTTGGTGGACATTGGGATTTACACCTGCCATTAGCAGAATTTGCTTACAATAATAATTATCAAGCGAGCATAGGTATGGCACCGTATGAAGCTTTATACGGCAAGAAATGTAGATCACCAATATGTTGGGAGAAAGTAGGAGATAAGCAAATAGTGGGACCCAAATCAATTCAAGTTACATCTAAAAAGGTACCTGTCATTTAGGATCGAATCAAGACTGCTTTCGATAGAAAGAAGAGTTATGTTGATCCTAAGCATAAAGATGATAATTTTCAAGGAAATTTCATTTTCCTGAAAGTATCTCCTATGAAGGGAATTATTCGATTTGGCAAAAAGGGAAAGTTAGCTTTGAGATATATTGGACCTTATCCTATCATTAATAGAATTAGAGAGGTAGCTTATCAGCTAGATCTACTAAACGAATTTTCTCACGTTCATCCAGTTTTTCATGTGTGCATGCTACAAAAGTATATATCAGATCCATCATATGTGTTGGAACCTCTAAAGATTCAAGCAAATGAAGACTTGACATATGAAGAATTACCTGTCAAAATCCTCGATCTTCATATCCATAAGCTAGATATAAAGAAATTCCTATGGTTAAGGTTTTATGGAGAAACCATTCCATCAAGGAGTGCACGTAAGAAGTGACTGTGGAGATACAAGAGAGATACCCCTATCTTTTTCATTCGAAGTGAGAGATTTTATTTTGCTGATAATTGAATTTGACTTATTCTGTATAATTGTTGCTTGTCATATCATCCTACCTTATTACTTTCAAAATTCGAGGAAGAATATTTATGAGGAGGGGGAGAATTGAAATATCTCAAAATTTTTATTTCGAAACATTTCTATTTAAATTCAATCCTAAATTATTAACTAACGATATTATGCCATGTAATATTTATTTGAATCGAAAATCATTTTCATTTGCCCTAAAATCAATTGAAAAATCGTTAAATCAATTAAAAATCGGACTAAATTATTGAATTGGACTGAGTTAATTTGAATTAAACCCAAACCAGATATTTTTACGATTACTATGTATCACTATTTTTTTTTCTCAAACATTTTACGTTGGGCGGTTTGTTTTTTTAATTATTTTGTCTTTTTCTTTCTTTTCTTTCTTTTCTTCCATTTTCCTTTTTATTTCTTTCTTTCCTCTCCTTCTTCACGCCAATCTCACCATCTCTCCCTCTCCCTCTCTCTCTTCATTCTCTCTCGCTCTCATCGACACACTATCTCTCTCTGTCTCTCCCTCTCACTGCGTTGCCACACCGACAACAGCACCATCGCGCCGGCCACCAGTGACTCCTTACGTAGCTCCTCTCTCCTCCTTCCTGTTGCGTGCAACCTCAATGAACAGCAGTCCTCCGCACCACGCCTTTAGCTCCAGCCGTTCTCTCTCTGTCATGCGACCAATCCCAGCTGCAGCTCCTCCCTCGTGCGACTGCAGCGCCAGCTGCTCCTCTATGTGACCCAGTTTAGGCGACCACAGTAGCCATCACAGCGGGTTCGCATCTCCTTGACTCGATCCCAGCTGTTCAATCATTTTCCAATCGCGATCCAAGCCACCGATTTGTGATTTTTGGACTATGATAATCAATTGGTTGCTGATTTTATTTATTTCTAGAATTTTTTATTAATTAGCTAATTTTATTTTTTTGGTTAATTTTAGTAATTAATTAGTTAATTTGAATATTTGTGGTGGTTGATTAATTATAGGATTTTGATTTATTATTTTGTTGATTTTTTTATTTTGGTAGTATATTGTTAGTATTTTGGTAATTGATTGATTATATTGTTATAGGTTATGATTTATTAATTTTTAGCTTAGAGCAATATTATTTTGGAGGTTAATTAAATTTTAGGATATTGAATATTAGTTAATTTTAGTATTTTAATGATTGATTTTTGTTATTTTGTAGTTGGTTAAATTTTGAATATGATTTATTTAACTTTGGTAGTAATATATAATTGGTGTGGTAATTAAATTGATTAAATGATTAGTTGAAGATATATTAGTTATGGATTTTGATTGATATAAATTGATGGAGGAATTTGATTAATTGTGGATTAAATTAGGTCAATGCAGAATTTTTGTAAATTAAAAATTAAAGGAGATAAATTAGTTTAATTAAGGGTTAATGGTTATTATTAAAGATTTTTAGATAATTAAAGTATTTTGGGTGTTAATTTGAGTATTTGGTGGAATAAGTGTTATTACATAAAATATTAAGTTTAAGTTAATTTCTGGTTGAAAAAGATTATTTGGTAAAATTTCTAATGATTTATATTCAAAGATTTTAATTAGTTAGAATTGTTATTAACGGGTAATTAGTAAATTTAAATATATATGTACACTAGTGTATTCTGCATAAATAAAATTAATGGTTGAATGGTTAGGATTATTATTAAATAAGATTACTGAATATGATTTAATTTTATAAAGGTTAAAATTAATGAATTTCTGTTAATTATGATAATTTTGGAGTTGAATTGATTATTGAGATTTGATTAAATTAAAAATAAGTTATAGTGAATATTTTGGTGGATTTAAATTAAATTAGGTTTAAAAGCAAATTATAGGGTTTGATTAATTTAAAATAATTGAGGTTATTAAATTTATTCAAGGAATTTGATGGTAATTATTATAAGGATGAATGTTTGATGGAATTGATTAAATATATGTTTTGAATTAAATAGTGAAAGTATTGATGAATTTTAATTTAAATAAATTGGATAATAAATAAGAATGAATTATGTTATTAAGAAAATTACTATTGTTGGTGATAATTTACAATTAGGAAATATGAATATCTTTTTAAGGATATTAGGATTAAGGAATTATGTTATCAAATATAAGAATATATTTTTGTGGTTATTAAAAATCAAATAAGGTAAAATAAATTAAACGATATTAAACGACTGGAAACAAATTAAGCAAAATGAATTATTTGATGGTACATAGTAACTATTCTAAGATTAAGGTTATATTATGTGAATTATAGTGGTGGTGAATTATATTATTAATACAATATATGATGAGTTGATAAAAATATAAATTTGAGGATAATATAAAATACTATTGAATTGAAGATTTATTATAAATTATTTTGATGGTTGAATATTTGGATAATTAGTTGCCCGATAAACAGGCTATGTGAGGAGTCGTTATTAAATATACTGAGTTGTTATATTTTTAGGAAGCTGAATTATACTGAAATATATAAGGGAAATTATATTTTTAAGGGAAATGCCATATTAATTAAAATAGGAGTTGCAATTAAATAGATAGATAAATAAATAAGTTTATTAAATTAATTCTTTTAATTCTTAATTAAGGGAAATCGTTCATCTGATATTATTTTCCCTTATCATATGTGTCTTCTAAATCGACTGAGTTCTTTTATTGCTCTTTCAAGCCAAAACCTAAAGTAGAATTGAAATATTTTGCTATCACTATGAGTAATAATAAATGGAGCACACCATCATTTGTATACACACATTTCATACTCCCTATATCATTTAAATATAAATAGTGTTCATTTCTTATTCCTATTGTTATTATATTATTGATATCGTTCATCTTATAAATATAATATTTCAGTTCTACAATAATATATAATTTCAGCCTTTGATTACATTCATATATTACATATGATTTATGGAAATGATTGAATTGTTGGATTAATTGTGATGTGATAATGATGTGCTTTATATCTAATGAAAATTGGGACGACATGTGTCATTATGGATCAATGGGTCAGGTATGGGGGATCAACTCTCCGATATATATATGAGAATGAGAAATTTGGCCAGGGGCCGGTGGGTGGATTTTATTTGTGACGTCACTGATCAATTTTCACATGTTGTGAATATCTAAATGAGATATATTTGAAGGCGTTGATGTTGTGACACATGCTTATGGAAAGTATGTTCATTTCATATATATTATGAAAACATACTGCTTGAATGTGTAAATTTGCATTATTTATTATTATTCACTGAGTTTGGTGAAACTCACCCTCTTTCCATAAACTTTTCCATGAAATAGAGGTATTGCTTGTTCTAAAGACTCTGCTCCTTTCTCCGCAGAGATTTAATGAATATTTCCAATTTTAAAAAAAATATTATTATGGACTATATGTTGTATCTGAAATACTTCGCGTACGTTATTTAGTTCCGCAATTAGGATAATGAATTTATATTTGGCCATGTAAAAAATAATAGTTTGCGATAAATTACCTGTGGAGTATTTTCTGAAATTTGGAGAAATTATGACAAGAATAGTTTAACCATATTATGACTGATGAATTTTGTATAAAATGTATTTCTATTAAATGAATGCAGGCTCGAGCTATGAGTTAAATGTGATATTCAAGCTGGGCCAAAATTGTCACTGACTTATTATTGAATAATGTTATGATATGGACTTACTATTTTCAGAGTCAGATGATAATAGAGACAGAGTTTTCATAGATTAGGCTTACTACGGGCTTCGGGGGCCTTAAGTTTACCTAGGTCCTAGTGCTGGTCTGGCCCATGATTTTGGGTCAAGATAGTTTTATATTGAGAGTGTTTTGTATTCACTTGTTTTGGTGAGTCCAATTTCTAGGGAAAAACCTTACAATTTTTCTATAGGATGTTCTCAAATCATTTTCAAATAAAAAAAAATACTTGTTGAACTATGAATTCTAAATCACTTATAATTCATAATTTAAGTAATAAAATTTTATATGTTAGTTAGGATGATGCCTCCGACATCGAATGTGACATTCGTCGGCTGATCTTTCGGTACTAGGCGGTGGGTGTTATATAATCTAGCTACCTTGGTGACCAAAATAAGTAATTTATTCGGGCATACAAGTGGAATGCCATGAACCAGTTTTGGTATTTAAATCATAAGTTGAATTATAAGTATCTAAATTAGACATAAGAGGATGGGTTGGAAAGTTAAGAAGTAGACCTAAAACTTTCATGGAGGGGTTGGATACAGATGGAAGATGAAAAGTGTTGAAAAATAGCTTCTAATCCCACCCAAGAGCATATTTAACCCAACAATTTCCACAATTTCAAGCATTAAGTATAAAATCTCCAATTTCTAATATAAAACCTAGAAAATGAAAATAGCAAAAATGGATGAGTAATTTATGATCACTAACCTTTAATAAGCTTTAGGAAGCTTAAAATCCAACTTTTAGACTTTGGCTTTATCCTTATCAATAATGGAGTGTTATTCTTCCTCTAAACAAAGGAGGAGCCAAAAATCAAGACAAAGTAATAGAAAAGAAGAGGATAAAGAATATAAGAAAACATGAAAATGAATATTCTAACTTAATCTCCGAAAATAAATTCAAAATTATAAACTCACTCACTTGAACTTTAGCCCTCTTTTCGGATTCCCTACTCGAAATTCCAATCAAAAGCTTTAATCTTCTATGGTGAATGATAATCTTTAAGTTGTGTTAATTAATTTGAGGTAATTCCTTAGTAGAAATTGAAAGAAAAAGAAAGAGGGAGGAGAGGAGATTGCTTTGGCCAAGGAGAAAAGAGGGGAGAAGAAGAGTGTGCTAGCAAATGAGGGTTAAGGCTTTAAATTGTTGTTAAGGACATTTTAGTCTTTTCAACAACTTCCTTAGGAAGTTGTTGATTAAGAGCTAGGATTGAGTCAAAGTAATTTGATCTAAGGGCCATGAATATGCCTCAATAAACTTCTCTCATTTAATTATTTATCTCCACATAATTATCAAAATTACTCGATAAAAATAATTTTGCAATTTTATAATTAATGAAAATACGATATTCACTAATTACTCAAGTTCTCTAAATAAAGTTATCACTTTTTTTCTATCCATCATAATAATGTATACATGATCCAAAATACATATTAAAAATATTAGCTAAGAACCATGATTTTTTCAGGTTGAAAAATACCATATTCCCATCGGGTAGTATATTTCACAGACAGGTGAATCACTATTCATCTATAATTAATTACTTAATTAGTCATGAAAAATTTATATCTTAACTTAAACTAATTAAAATAAATCACATATAGTCTAATTACTCTATGAATACTAATTATACTCAATATCATTCTTGAGTCTAAATAAAATATTATTTCCCTCTCAGGCGGCACCATTCATGACTCGATAAAATAACATCATTCTAAGATTCAACATTTTAGGTTGTTACAATTTTCTTCTGTCTTGGTCCTGCCATTCAAAACGTACAAGGGGGAGAGACTTAAGAGAAGTGCCTAAATCAAAGTGAGCTAAGAGAGCTCTCTCCAAAGTTGATGTTCCAATTTAAGCCCAAAACTAAGTGCCTAAAAAGAATCTCCTCCAGTTCAAACACTGATATATGAAGACCCCTAGAAGAGGCTCATCAACTTTCACTTGAAATCAAGCAAGCACAACCAAAAGCCATGACACTCTTTCAAGGTATAGATACGCATTTCACCCTCATGCACAAATTGCCTTATGGTAATACGACATTAGAGTATGCTAGACCATATCAAAGGTCTTAGGCTTGTGGAGTAAAAAGAATATAAATACCTAGATGGGGCCAAAAGGGATTATTGTGAAAAGTCAATCTTTGGAGCAATGTATGTGGCTACCTATTTTGAGCAAAGTATTTTCAATGTCCCTAGAAAAATCAAAAATAAAAAAAAATAAAGAGAGAGAGAGAGAGAGAAAAGAGGAAAAATCTCAAATTGTATATAAATAAAAGACCCTGCTCAGACGTCATAATTGTTTGAGGCAAAAAGAAAAAGATATAAAAGAAGAAGAGAAGGGACATTCCAAATATTTCACTACAAAATAAGGCACATTTTGATTTTTGTAAATTCTCAAAAGTCTTTCTTTAATCTTCATTTTGAATGGTCCCGACCGAATCATGACAGAATATAATATTTGTTGCATTTCACGAGTTGTGTTGCGTAATTGCATTCCATGTGACATTTCCATCTTCATGCATTCATGCATAGATAAATCATATCCAACCTTGCAGCCACTGTAACTCACATAAGAAGTCAGAATTTTCAAAGTTCAGAATTTTTGTTGGTTACAGCCAAGGCACAAGAGAAGGGAAAAAGAAGGAAAAGAGAAAAGAGAAGAAAAGAGTTAGAAGAAAAAAAAAGAAGAAAAGAAAAAATCTTGAGATGTTGAAAGGAGCCGAGCAAAAGGAAGTCACTCCAATGAGGAAGTCAAGTACGAGAATAAAAAATACTTTGGAGGTCGTTATCAATCCTACAATTCAAATTGATAATAAGACCTTCTATTGAACAAAGCTTTGAGGAGTCTGTTTTTCCTTTTTTTTGAAATTTCCATTTTTATTCATGTATTTCACACTGATTGTAAAATTTTTCTCTATAATTCAATAAAAAGCATTTTAATTTTGTTTATCTTAGTTGATGTCTTTCTTGACGATTCCATTCATCAAGTAGATAAGCTCATTCACATTTTTTATACACGCATGCTTGAATTTAATATTAACATAAAGGACAACCCACAAAATTTGTTAATTAGGCCTAACCTGATGCAGGAATTAGACATGAAATTTTAAAACTTGTTCAAGAATAAAAAAAGCCATCATATGGAGCTATGTGAATATGTCGAGAATTGACAAATCTATAGCTGAGCATGCTATTTCACTTTATCCTAGGGTCAAGACGGTGAAACAGAAGAGGATAAGATTGAGACTAGAATGGGCCGAAAAGATTAAAAAGGGAGTGACCAAGCAAATTGACGTTGGATTTCTAGAAGTAGTTCACTACCCTTATTGGTTAGCCAACATTGTTCTAGTTCTCAAGAAGAATGGACGGATCAGAATATAGAGATCTAAATGAAGCACCACCGAAAGATGATCAACCATGGCTCCACGATATCTTGCAGTGAGTGACCAAGACAATTTATCTTGAATCAACCAGTGGAGATGACAAATAAGCCTTACAATGCTCAGCATTGTAGTTCGCGGTCTTATAAAGTTAGCTATACAAGAGAATGCCAAATGGTGTATTGTTGAGATGTCTATCAATCAAGGAAGCTGTGAAAATAATGGAACCAATCCACACGGGAGTTTGCGACACCCACATGAGCGAAAAGCTTTAGAGAAGAAGATTCTTAGACAAGGGTTCTTCCGATCAAAAATAGAAATAGATTGCATTTATTTTATGAAAACGACCAATAATAGGAAGAGATTAAATTTCTTTTGTGAAAAGGTACTTTGAATGTCAGATTCATGGAGACCTGAGTCACATTCCACCTTCAAAATTACATCTTTTTATTTTCTCATGACCATTTGTAGCTTAGGGAATAGATATCATTGTCAAAACTCATCACTTGGTTCCAATGGAAACGAATTCATAATGGTGACAGTAGATTATTTTCCAAGATGGGTTGAGGTAGAATCCTTCAAGAACATCGATGCTAAGAAAATGGCCAAATTCATAAAAAAAGAAGCTTAGTTGCAGATATGGGATACCCCATCATATAGTGACAGGTAATAGAGTTCAGTTTCAAACAGAAGTGAAAACACTATTAGCAAAATATGGAATTGAGCATCATAAGTCTTCACCATATCGCCCGCAGGAAAATGGGGCAGTAGAAGTCGCAAATAAGAATATCACAAAAAAAAAGAAGAGAAAAAAGAGAAAGAAGAAAAAGAGAAAGAAAAAAAAGAGAAGACAAGAAAAAGGGAAAAGCAAAAGAAAAAGAAAAGAAAAAAAAAGAAAAAAGAGAATAAAAAAAGACAGAACTTCCCAATTCTATTTCTTCATCTATTTGATTTGTGTTGATTCCAAAGAAAAAGAAAAAAGCTTTTGAGGAAAGCGGCTGAGAGTCGTCGCATCTGGGCTGTAGAATTGTTGTGTGTTTTATGCGGCACAAGACCAGCATCAAGTTTGTGAATGGAGCAATTTGTTATTCTCTAGGTTGTGGAATGAAAGCTATGCTACTAACCAAGATAGAAGTGCGGTCCTTACACATAATGATAGAATCTAGCCAGAATGTCAACTGGCCGAAAGACATTATCAAGAATTAGCCCTCCTAGATGGAAAGAGGCTTAACGCTAGATTTATGGATAGTTTTATGAAAGAAGAATGGCTAAACACTTTAACAAAAGAAGTCAAACCAAAGCTACTAAGAGTAGGAGGTTTGATCTTGAAATAGACGAACCCGAACTTTCATGACCCGAGGGAAAATTCAAGTTTAATTGGAAAGGTCCATTCATGATCAAGAAAATGCTCTTAAGAGATGCAATGAAGCTATCAAATTTAAATGGCAATGAGCCTACAAAATCAGTGAATCTAGACAGGTCAAAGAAATTTTATGTTTAAGACGAAATATCTATGGCAAAGCCCAATTAATTAAATTCAACTTTTGTTTTTTTATTAACTTTAAAGCTTGATGTGTTAAGTAGAGAAATAAGGAAATATTTTTAATATGGAATAAAAGGAAATATTTCAAATATTTCAAGCAAAATCATTATGCATAGCATGATGCACACCATTTTATAAAAATACAGTTAATCTTTTGATTGGTAAACGAAGTTGAAAAGTAGAGAAATAAGGCAGTTATCTGCCTAGACCTGTCAAGAAGTATACAGTCTGTACAATTATGGCACTCGCATTTGGTCCAATCCCAGTATGAGCACATGGCTATTAGCATTACCTGCATAGACTTTGAAATGTCAGCTTTATCAACAATACATAGAGCAATATTAAATGATAAATAATATTTTATAACATCATTCAAAAATAACAAAATTACATAATAAAATTATCATGAAATGCATTACAAAACTATATCTTCGATGAGAAATGCTTAAAAAGAAATTGTAATGCTAAGATATGTCTCTTTAAGTATCTTGCGAAGCCTTTTACCAAAGTATACAATGGCAAAATCGATGCATGGTATGACCTAGGGCTATCAAAATAGGTTGGCTTGTCAGATTTGACACAAATTTGCCTAACATATGACACGATTAGGGTTAACACCAACACGATCAATTTAATAATTGTTAAATTTATCAACACAAACACGACATGAAAATTAGGTAGGTGATATGAACACTACATTTAACTCGCCTAATATTATAAACAGCTTAAGTGGGTCGTATTGACCCATATATAACTCGTGTAACTTTCTTAATATCATAAACAGGTTAGTTGACCTGTATATGACCCACATAACCTGCTTATGATATTTTTAAATTTTAATTTATTTAACTCCAATCATATTTAAAAATAAATTTTCATACATAAAATGCATAAATTCTTCACAATTCATAAGTAAAATAAAAAAGTATACAACAATAAAATTTAAATAGATTTTAGTTGGAGTATTTATATCTAGCACTAAAATTACCTGCTTACTCTTAAATAAATGTGTCACTCGCCTAACCCACATGGCAACCCGTGATATGAGACATTTATATTCGTGTCATAAATAGGCAATTCATTTATGATACAAACTTGCTTAATCTCAACCCTAACCTATCTTTTTTGTGTGTTAGATGAATTGTGTTCGTGTGGCAGGACCCATTTTGACACTCCTAGTATGATCTGCATAAAAAAATATACACACATTATTAATGTATTTTTCAATAGTAATAATAATTTTGAAAATCCAATCAATTATATTGAAATAAAAAATTAAATATTTTATTTTATTTTATTTTTATGATTTATTATACATGATTGTTTATTTATTTGAAATATTAGTATTATACTTATTAAGTGTAGTGTGTTCTAAGTGTGTGGATGTCGTACTTTTTTATATGCGTATATTTTTATATCCTGTCTCGTGTTTGTGCAACATAACTTTTGGTATATGATACTACTATGTACACCAAGCTAATTATCTAAGGTTTTTTTTTATGACTAAGAAAAAATGAAGTGTTTTTTTATTTATTTTTGTGTCTTTTTTGAAATATGGGAAAACTGGCTCATTTGTACTTTCAAAGATCAATTAGAAAATCCATAGGTTTATTGATTAATACACCAATAACCTTTACAAAATAAATTGTAATACATGACTCCCTATTTATGGAGCTTAGAAAACTGGTCTGACTACATTTTATACACATTATTTTATTTTCTTAACATTACTCAAAATAGAAATTACTATTATAACTCTGCGAGGAAAAAAGCAGAGCTTATCTGAATCAACAAAGTATCTACCTCCTGGGAAAAAATTGAAGGAAGGAAGGGGGATGAGTTTCACAAACTCAGTGAATAATAATAATGCATAATTCAAATGATCACACATGATGTTTTCCACATTTATTATGATGAACACTCATTCAATCAAGCACACGTCACAATGTCAACATCCATAAATAATATCATCAAATAGAATTGGTCAGTGGTGTCACAAAACCACCGACAAGTCATCATCACACATGGTCTATCCTCTTATACAAGTGCACCAGGTAGCCGACCCCCATACTTGGCAACTGGTCTATTTCTCACTTGACCAGTCCTCATATTGTTTGTCCATTCTCTCTTTCTTTTCCATTTCCAATAGGAGGCCACCCTATGGTTTTTCCAAATCATTCATATCATATTCATCAAGTGCACACAAAGGCACCGATCTCCTATACATGGCCAACGGTCCCAAACCGTCATCACAATCCCACGGTGACCCACTTCATCCCAAATTTACCTAGATACAAGGCACAATATTATCACATCACACGTAGTCCAATCAATTCACATAATATAATAAATTGCATAAGAGATCAACAAGCTTATATGAATATAATTATGGAATGTGTATAAATATATAATTCTCATATACTTATAACATTATAATTTATATGATAGATTATAATTTAAAAAATGTTATTTTTATAATTTAGTAATAAAATAATGAAGGTTGAGTATATATATACACACATATTGTTAACCATCAAAATTGAGTATTAAAAGTATTTGAGAATTGTTCCCTCTTTGGAGTAAATTTTGGGTATACATATTATAGTTAAGATAAATTCTACTAGGATAAGAATTATGAGAATCTTGTAATATCTATTAGTTAGAGTTTACTTAGGAGTCTAGTATTATTATTTAATATATTTTATTATTGTATGTCCCCCCTCGGTTATTTGGTTATTTATGTCCAAATGTAATATTCGCAACGTGTTTTTAGAAATTTTTATTTATAACTTATTATAGTAATTTTGTAATTGTTAATGTAAAGAGTTTTTTTACATAGTCTAATTGTTAATATGACTTATTATACACAATCTATTTTTTTTTTTCTCTATTCACTTAGTCTTTTTATTTGCTAATGTTTGTATGCTTTCTTTTCCAAACAGTGTATTACTTAAGTCAGTTGGGCGATCTAAGTGTATCTAGAATATGCATTAGAACTTTTGTTTGACAAATAATTTAACAATTATTCCAATTAGGCTAAATGGTGAACGTTATGTACTTGAATTATAGACTATGCAGATTAGACTGGGCTATTCAATCCGTTGGAAAGCCGTTTAAGTCCCAATTATGGATGAAGTGAACTAGACTACTTAGGTTGCTTGGTGAACTATCTATGTCTGAATTTGGACGGAGAAAACTAGGCTGCTCAGACTATTGGGCGAACTGTCCGAATTTGGATGGAGTAAACTGGGCCATCTAGGCCATTGGGCGAACTGTCCAAATTTAGACGGAGAAAACTGGGTCGCTTAGGTCACTTTTGGCAAACTGGAGGGCGATAGCTTAGGTCCCTTTTATCGAACTGGAGGATGACCACTTAAATCTTTTTTTATTTACCTCCATTTTGTTGTGCTACCTGTAGTTTTATCATGATATAGAGAGTAAAAGTTCAAGGCAACAAGCCAATTAATGAAATTGCTTTGTCTTAATTGAAATAGAGAAAATAAATAAATATAGTTAACTTATATGTAGTTGAGGAAAGTTTATTAGTATACAAGGATCAACAAATAGAAAAATAGCTAAATTCAAGAAAGAGATTTCATAAATATTATAAATTCCATTATAGCTATCACTCTTAAATATAGAGATTTTTATAAAAAAAGGAATATATAATAATCGAATTTGCCTTTTTTTTATTATTTCCTAATCAGCTAAAAATTAATTAAGCCCAAAGTAGAAATATAGAACAGGGGGAGTTGTGCTAGGTCAAATTCGAGATGACCTGCAGGCATGCTAATTAGTTAAGATTTGCCTTTGTTGTTTCCAAAATGGTAGGCTCAAAGGCCCACATCATCACTTCTGCTACCAGACTTTTATTATTGTTGTTGAATACAAAACCCAAAAGTAAATGCCTTTTATTTTTGCAATCATCTTGGCCATAAAAATAAAAATTAATTTTGAAGAAATTCCTTAATCAGGTTCATAGTTTTCAAGATAAAAATATTGTTTTTGTTTTGTTCATAAAATCAATTATGCATCCACTATAATCAAAGAAGAAGAGTTTTTTGCACATATAACTAAACAAAAATTTCATGCAATGCTTGCGTTTCAATCAAATAAAAAAAATAAAATAAACATACCAAGTTTTGATTTAATGATAAATTTAGAAAATTAATTAATCAAATCAAAAGTTTGAATGATCAAAGAATCCGTGAAATATCTTTGAATTAAACATTAAAGAATTATTTTTTTATTTTTAGAGATTACTCTTTTTTATTGGAACAAAATATGTGAAGCAAAATAAAAATAAGGCAAAACGTACACAGAAAACTGGCATAGGGCTAGTGGCCTCACGAACCGACACTACAAGAAATTCACCGATTAGAAACGGAAGTGTCCGTTTCCGTTTAGAAACGTATTTGCAACAGATTAGAAACAAAAAATAATCTTGTATCTTTTACCATCTTTAGAAACGGATTAGCGACGGAAAGAAAATGGATTAGAAACAGAAATAATAGAAACGGAATATTCCGTTGCTAAAATTGGTGGCAAACTGCACAAATTGGAAACGGATCAGGGACGGATTTGAAACGAAATTTAGAAACGGATTGTAATTCCGTTTCTAATTAATAAGACAATTAAAAAATAGAGTGAAACGACGCTATTTGGAGACTGGAATTGTTAGAAATGGATATTTAGTCCGTTTCTAATTAATAAAAGAATTAAAAAAAATGGAATGAAACGGCGCCTTTTCGTTCCATCCTCTTCTCTCAGGGGTTAAAACCCTAAATTGAGAAACACTTTTCTGCGTTCTCCTTCTTCAAGTAAACGCAGCAAAGTTTTCCCAATTTCTTTCTCAGTTTGTTTTCGTCTCTCGCTATCACTCTCAGTCTCTCTCTCGCGTTTTCTGTCTCTCGAGTCTCTTGTCTCTCGCGTCTCCTGTCTCTCTCTCTTTGTCTCTGCACAAGACCGGCGGCCACCAAGTAGTCCACCACCGCGTGCAGCACCTCCCGTTTAGCGGCGACCGTCTCTTCATCTCTCGCGTCTCCTCCTGAAGCCGACGGTAACGGTAAGTCAGTTTCTTATTTTTTTTTCGTTTAGGGTTTTGTGTGTTTTCATTGGTTGTGTTCGGTTGAAGAAGCTGCGATAGTTTCGATTTTTTCCTCTTTCCATCTGGTTTGTTGTTTTTGTTTTTGCAAGAAATTTTCAGCCATGGATTTCATGCGAAGCCACAGATTTCGTGCGAAGAATCGAGACGCAGCTAAATATGATTTGCAATGGTCCCCTGCGGATCTTTAATTCTGGTACTTCCTTTCTACCCTTTATCTCCTGCAGTTATTGAATATTAAACCTTTTTATGTAAAATTTGTAAGTAAGGAAGATAGAACTATTTTAAATGAGAGAGGGAGAGGGAGGGAAAGGGTTTCTTAGCTTTAGCCTTGCCTGGAGTGGAAAAGAACAGAAGAATCTAATGGTGGCTATCAAGTTTAAAATGTTCTAAAATTTTTATAGGCTATTAAATTCCTAGATTAACAATTTAAATGAGAGAGGGGGAGGGAGGGAAAGGGTTTCTTAGCATATCAAGTTTAAAATGTTCTAAAATTTGAATGCTGGTTATTAAATTCCTAGATTAACAATTTAACCTGATTCATTATTTATCCTGACTTGCCTATATGCTTTTGACTTAACTGAAGCTTCATAGTTGTAAAGAAAAGGCCATTTAATTTTTTATAGCCTAATTAGCTAGAAATAAATTAAAATATAATGGTCGTCTATTAGACAATATTTGCGATAATAAGTGAATGATACCCAATTTACTTAATTTCCCTCAACATAATAAACAAATGGAACTAAAATATTGAAACAACAATCCTAAAATGGCACCTTATTTCATTAGTTAAAGAAGTGAAATAATTTATCAAGTTCATTTAATAAATGAGGATATATTTTTCAAATAAAAATAAAAATATATAATAAATCAAATTTAAACTCAAAAGAGTATGGTTTAGGCCTTTTATATCCTTATTTTTATTTGAATTATTTGAACTATGTAATATAATTATTTGAACTATGGTAAGGAAAATACTTTATTCAAATTTTTAAGATAGAACCAATTTCATATATTTTAATTATAAAAATATAGAAATAACAAAATAAGAATAATTGGTATATATATATATATATATATATATCTGGTAAAAACCCTAGCGTTTGCAAGCATAGTGAAGCTTGTCCAATTCAGATTGCTGAGAAAGTAGCTTGTGCATATCAATAACTGGAATCTCAAGACCATTATGGATGATGGTTTGATCATGGTCCTTGCATATGTATCTTTGAGGAATAACATTTGTTTGCACTTTAGCTAATTCTTGAACACAAGGAGCAAGAAGAGAGCTTCCAAACACATAAAGGTTTAGCTGGTTATTATCGTCGTTTTGTGCAAGACTTCTCCAGAATTGCAGCTCCATTAACAAGGCTAACTCAGAAGAATGCCAATTTTATATGGAGTGATTCATGTGAAGCGAGTTTTCAGAAGCTTAAAGAATGTCTGATTATCGCACCAGTATTAGCTTTACCATATGGTAATGAGGGATACACTGTGTTTTTTTTTATGCCTCCAGAGTAGGATTAGGATGTGTTCTGATGCAACATGGTCGAGTTATTGCATACGCTTCTAGACAGTTGAAGAAGCATGAACAGAATTACCCTACTCATGATCTAGAAATGGCAGCCATTGTTTTTGCACTTAAGATATGGAGACATTACCTTTATGGTGTTTCATGTGAAATCTTTACTGATCATAAGAGCTTAAAATATATCTTTGATCAGAGAGATTTGAATCTAAGGCAAAGACGTTGGATGGAATTCCTTAAAGATTATGACTGTACTATTCAATATCATGCGGGAAAAGCTAATGTTGTAGCTGATGCTTTGAGCCGAAAATCTCTAGGGAATTTATCGTATATCTCAACAGAAAGGAGACCGTTAGTTTGGGATGTTCACAGAATGCTTGATGGAAATCTTGAATTAGAGATT